>PVHX01004378.1:0-126655 GCA_004024805.1 Geosciurus inauris
TAATTCAAGCATTTCTTCAGGCTCTAATTGACCTCAAATGGCTGAAATTAAAATGTTCCCAAAATCTCTGAGCACCTACACTTGGAATTTCAACTTGCAGCCATTTATAGCTTTCATTTTCAGCTGACCATGTTAAAACAATCTTCAGGAAAATAACTACTTAGATTTTTAAAAAAATAATTTTTTTAAAATTTAAGAGGGATAAATTCAAGTCTGATTTTAAAAACTGAAAGATATAGAGGAGAGGTTTTGAAAAGATAGTTGAAGATGTGGTAAAGTTATGATTAAACAAATAAAAATAATTAATCCTCACTAGGGAATCTGAGGGCATAAATGTGCTCAGAAAGATAGGAATATTTGAGAAACTGCTCCTCTGGATGGACAGAAACACCAGCACAACTTTTACAGGGTTAAGAAAAAAAGAGGCATACTTCATTCCACTCATGGAATTAGCAGAGACAGGAGTGACAGTGTGACGGTACTGAATGGACATTTCTGCAAGTTCAAAAAGCACTTCCAGGGGCAATCAGAAGGGACTCAGAAAAGTGCCCAAAGAATTGAGTAAGGGGCTGGGATTGTGGCTTAGTGGTAGAGCACCTGCCTTGCATGTGTGAGGCACTGGGCTCGATCCTTAGCACCACATATAAATAAATGAGTAAATAAAGATCCATCAACAACTAAAAAAAAATTTTTAAAAATAAAAAGAATTGAGTAAGGAAAATTTAAGTGGACTCCTCAAACACATATAGAGGCTCTTTAGTGTCGTGGTTAGAGCAGGTCTACATGGGTCAAAGTCCAGCATGGCTACATGTAGCTATGTGACATTGGGTAAGTTCCTGATCCTCTGTGAGCTTCAGTTTGAACACTAGTAAGACAGGGATGCTAACAGGACCTCTTAGGGTCTGTGAGGATTCGATGTGTCCTTACATGGGAAGGGCTCACAACAGAGGTTGGCACACTGTAGATGTCAGTGCACTGTCCCCAACCCAGACAACAGTGGTGCAAAAAAAGAATGAAGGAAATTGAAGAGAAAGCCAAGACAAAAAGGTCAGCAATAGGAATCAGAGTTTAGTTTCATTTCCTTTTGCTTCTCTCTATTGTACTCCGATGGCAGGGTCATCAGGCAATGATTAAGAGGTTGAGAACTGCCTTGTTCAAAAGGCCTTAGAGTAAAACACGGTGATTTTTGTCCATTGACCCTGGAGGCAGAGAGTCAGTTCAAATCTCAGCTCAACTTCTACCATCTGTGTGACCTTGAAAATGGCACTTTAACCTCTCTGAAAAGTACATAGCTTACACAGAAACTGAGAATATTATGTGCCCATCTTACTGGATGTTTATGAAGATGAAATTAAAATCCTTATTTTTATTCTTTGTTATATAACTGAATTACACATAACATTTTGTGAATAAAATGTGACTTGTTCAAGAAAAAAAAAACACTGTTCCATGATAAACACTCAAATTGTTACTCTTGCCTTCATCTTTATTATCAATAACCAACTATCCCATTGATACTTGAATTTTCTCTACACCCCTGGTTTTTAAACATCTTTTACGACAATCCATGGAAGAAAAAAAATCCATTGTGACTTAGTATGTCCATACATATATATCTGAAGCAATATTGCAAAATTTTCCTTAATACATGCAACATACTCTAGCATTTTCCAATCTATTTCACTTCATTTCATTTTTTAAATGTTGGTCATGACCCACTAAACAGATTCCATGACCACCAACTGGCTCCACCCACTGTGGAACAATGCTGCATTTCATGGTTTCTGCCAATCATTTCTAGGAACTCATAAAGTTCACCGATGTTCCCTGAGCCTAGCATGGTAAGCACTGTGCTAGAAACTAAATGCCTAGGTAACGTTCAAATGATAGAATCCCATCTCCACAATAGTTAGCATATGTGCTCAAAATTCTTCCAGGTATTTTGTAAATAAGCAATATTGTTGTTAAATGTATTTTATGACTCAGAGTTTACTGAGAAAAAAAAAAATCCTTTGCCAAGATAACGGGAAGTTTTCCTTTAAAGTACTCCACTTCCCTGTCCCTGTTTGAGCTGCTCTATCAGAACTGTGTCTTCAAGCATGTACTCCCCACACTTGTTCTTAGGCAACTTTTACAAGTAAGAAGAGCAATAGCAGTACGGTCTGCTGCCAAATGAGTTTTACCAAATCAATAAGTATCTCAATCTCTGGTCACATTTTTTAGTATTACAGATTTATTTTAATTCATTTATTTATATAATTTATAATTTTATAATAATTTTATAATTATTATTTATTTAATTCATTTCACAAACTTGTGAGTTTTTTTTTTTAATGTTATAGAGAGTCATATCTGACCCGGTGGTTCATTCAACAATAAGCTGATACTTGACAGACAGCCTACGCGTTCTCAATGCTGTCAGAAGGACTGCAGAGCAGCACTGTCCAACAGAGCTTTCCAGAGCAATGAGGAGTTCTGTGTCTTCACTGTCCCATGCAGCAGCCACCAGCCATGGGTGGGACTGAGCCCTTGACATGTGGCTAAAGCAACTGAGAAACTGAATGTTTAGTTTTATTTGATTTTATCTTAATTAATTTAAATGTAAATGCTTACATGTGACATGTAGGTAATACATTGGTGCAGATCAAAGGACCTAATAATAATTCTGATAATAAAAAGAATTCCAATAAAAGGTGCTATTCACTGAGCATTTTTCAAGAGTCTAAGCCTTTTCTATATACCTCATGTAATTTATTTGTCACAGCTATCCTACCTGGTAGGTGCCATTATTCTTTCCATTTTTCAGCTAAAGAAACTGAAATGACATAGTTACTAAGCCATGGAACTGAGATTCAAACCCAGGTCAGCCTCTAGGACACAGAACAGCTATATTCTTTCCCACAACAGAATCCACTGGCTTTGTGTGTGTGCACAGTTTTTATTTCAGTGGACAGGAAAATAAACTGTATGAGAGACTTGAGAATAAATCACGTTTTCTCTATCATTTAAAAAAAATCTCCACTTAGTACCCAAGACTGGCCCCTGAAGGAAGGAAAAATCTATGACAGAGGATCCCTCCAGTTCTAAAAACAAATGACTCTGTGATTTAAATAAAAGGGGAATTGAGAGGTGAACTAGAATTCAATTATATTTAGGGTTTGGAGACTCTCTGCCCAATTGAGGGTAATATACTATTTTTACATTTGCCTGAGATTTATTCTTGCCTGCTTCTGGGAAGATTCAAGCAGCTTATAGAGTAGACAATGTAAGACATCTAAGGATCATAAAGAGCAAAGATCACATGAGACAAAAACCCACAGAATAAAGGTTTTTAAGCACTTGTTCTGAAATAGAGGACTGACTAAAGCTTTCCAGTTAAGACAAAAAAATAAAATAAAATAACAATTAATGATGTCAAGGGCTTCATGTTATACACAGATCTATTGTTCTTTCTTGACAAAAAAAAAATCAAACCAATATTCAGACTTCACTAAAGACACAGAATGTTCAAGTAATTCCCCTCTCTCTCTTCTTCCACAAAAGCAACTGCCATAAAAGCAGACAATATTGTGGGAAAATAGAACTCAGTAAGAGAAATCATGTTGCCCCAGCACTCACCTCTCAATGGCATATAAGTGTCCCTTTGTCCATCCAGCACTAACTCAGATGTGGTTTCCCTGCCTGGTCCCCTCTGAATGGCCTCTTGTGTCCATTGTTGCTGCTAACTGCTCAGAGTCTCTTTCTCTGGACTCCAGGGTTAGCAGCCTCCTCACTTCCTGGGCAGGAGGAGAGGAGACAAGGAAAGTGGCCTCTTGGCTTGGTGAGCAAATAGTCTTATGCCAATGTGGGAAGTCTGTAGAAGCAGAGAACTGCTTGTTGCCATCTATTTGAATTGATCTGAATTTGTTGTGTATGCATGGTGTGTGTGTGTGTGTGTGTGTGTGTCTCACAGGTTTTAATAAGTGTTTTGAATTTGTGGGTTTTGCTTCCTTATTTGTCTTTCCTTCACTTTATTTATACACACACACACATACACACACACACACACACACACACACTTTTTCTACTTAAAAAAAAATATCTTCTATGGAGACTTTCCAAGGACAAGTGCTTGATCTTTACCAGGTCAAATGCAATTAAAGGCCCTTTCACCCTGACTTTTACTCTCCAATACACAGTTGTCTCTAGCCCAACTTTTTCTTTGCTTCATGCCTTGAGATGGCATTGATGGCAGTTAGGATAAAGAGGTACAACACATTCAAGAGTCTTGATGAGTCTTGATGCTCTTCCAATTCCATATGGGATTTAAAAAAAGGAAGTTATCTATACCTTGTATGCTTACACGTGTGAGGAGCTTTACATACCTTAATTCAATCCCCACAGATCAATCAGTGGTACATATGACCTCTGACCCCACTTTGAGATGAAATCACTGGGGTGAATCACCCAAGACACCATGGCCAGTTGGCATCAGAGCTAAAATCAAAATCAAGATCATCTACCCTAATCTTACGCTCAAAATCACCAGATTATTAGTCCTCGAGAGGATGGACTACATCTATATGAATACCTGTATGCCCTGGCACAGGAAATCTTTGCTGATTGATTGGCAGAGTGTTCTTCATCCCCGCCCCTTCCTCTTGGTTACACCACAACTACACTCTAAATTGAAAGCTTGAAAAGAACAGGAATCCTAAAAACCTTTGGCCCTTTGCTAAGGCCTCATCCCCTGCTTCAGAGCACTTGCAGAGCGCATGAGTCTTCTCTGTGTTGGTCGGCTCCATTCCTTCCTCCAGCCCATTGTTATCCATTCTGCTCCACAAATATTCCAGCAGAATGTAACAATGGAAAATACATATTTCAATTAATTATCCCTTTTGGTTATGTAAGAATGGGTGAATTGCTGTTCTTTTATAAATGGGGTGAGAGTCTCAAAAATTAATGAATGTTAACAAGAAGGGTTAAAAGATTGGTTATAATCCCTATTGATTTGTTTTAAATCAATAGACTTTATTTTTAGAGCAATTTTCAGTTTAAACAAAAAATGGAGCACAAAATAGAGTTCCCATGTACATTTCCTTTCCCACTCTAGTTTCCTCTACCACTAGCATCCTGCATTGGTAGGATACATGTGTTACAATCAATGAGCCAATATTGATACATTATTTTTTTTAATCTAAAGCCCATAGTTTACATCAGAACTCACTCTTGGTGATGCATGTTCTGTAGATCTTGACAAGTGTATATTGGCAAGCATCCACCATGATAGTGGCATGAAGAATAGTTTCACTGCCCTGACAATCTCCTATGTGCTCTACCAATTCCTATCTCCCTGCCCCTCACAATCACTTACCTTTTTACAGTCTCTAAAGTTTGCCCTTTTCTACAATGTCTTAATAGTGCAAATCATACAATACACAGCCTTTCCAGATTGGCTTCTTTAACTTAACAAAATGCATGTAAATTTTCTCCATGTCTTTTCATGGCAAAATAGCTCACTCCTTTCTTATCAGTGAGTCATATTTTATTGTACAAATGTACCGTGGTTTATCCATTCAACTATTGAAGGACATCTTGGTTGCTCCCAAGTTTTAGTAATTATAAATAAAACGATTGTAAACATTCCTGTTCAGGATTTTTAGTGTACATAAATTTTCAATTCATTTGGGTCAATACTAAAGAATGTTATTATTAGATCATATGGTAAGAGTATGTTTAGTTTTATGAGAAATTGCTGACAGTCTTCCAAAATGAATGGACTGTTTTGCATTCCCACCAGAAACGATTAAGAGTTCCTATTATTCCACCCCCTTGCCAACATGTGGGGGTGTCATTTAGATTTTAGGTGTGTCATGGTATCTCCTTGTTTGAATTTACAATCTCTAATGATAGAGGATGTTGAGAATCTTTTTATATGCTTACTTGTCATCTGTATATCTTCTTTGGCAAAATATATATTCAGATATTTTGCCCATTTTTTTAATTGGGTAGTTTTTATTGTTGCTTTCTAAGAGTTCTTTGTAGATTTTGGATATTAGTCCTTCATCATATATGTATTTTACAAAGTTTTCTCCAATTCTGTGAACTTTCTTTCTCTTAATAATCCCCTGGAGATTTTTTGTTTTATTGTTCTGGTGTTGTTTTGTTTTGTTTTTGATACTGGAGACTGAACCCAGGGGTGTTCTACCACTAAGCTACCTCCCAGCCCTTTTTACTTTTCATTTTGAGTCAGGGTCTTGCTAAGTTGCTGAGGCTGGCCTCAAATTTACAATCCTTCTGCCTCAGCCTTCCAAGTCTCTGGGATTACAGTTATGTGTCACCATGCTCAACAATAACCTCCTCTTTTCGAAAAGACATTCAGAATCTATAATTAGTCATGTATCTATTTTGGATTGTTTTAAATCAGCAGAGCTAATGTTATACAGCTGAAATGGCATGGCAAGATGAGATACCGAACACTAAAATAATAATCTATTGGTCAAGGATTTGGGTTTTTCTATGTATGAAGTAATATTACTCATAATATGCTAATAATAATCCAAAGAACATGAAATTCAGTTTCTTTGTAAATAGGGCCTCTTGGAGAATAAGAGAAATGTAATACTTTTATTTTTTAAAATTCCTATCTTATTACAAATAAAACCACAGTTTTAAAGAGTATATTTACATATTTATATAGTATATACTTTATATATAGTAAATATTTAATTTTAAATATAATTTATATAGAGTATATACTGTATATACTAAACATATATGTAAAAGTAATCTTTTGTATAACAAAAGTAATCTTTTGTATAGCCAAAAAAATCACAATGAATCTGTATACCTTCATTTGGAAGTAATGTCAAGAACCTGAATATGAGGGTCAAACCAACCTTCTACCAACCCAGCCCTCAAATGCCCCCCACATCCCCAAGCAGGTGCCCTTCTTCCAGGTCTTATTTTGAGCTGTGTGTAAAGTTTAGTTGATTTTATTGGTTCGCTGGAGTCAGGTGCAAACCGACTCCACCCCTAGGAGTTGTATGAATTCAGGCAAGTTGTTCAACCTCTTAGTGCCTAAAGTTCCAACTGCAAGATGCAGCTGGTAAGAACTCACATCCAGAACATGATAATGCATAAAAGAACAAGGATAGGTCTTGGTACAAGGTATCTACCAGAGCTCAGTAATGGTCAGGCAGTAGCACTGTATTCCTCAAAGAAAACCTGGAGCTTCTAATCTTGTCAATACAGTTAGTGTACCTCAATTGTTCTTGAGAATTTATGCTAATTTTTTCATTGTTATGAAACCATAAAGCCACCTTCTCTATACTGTGATTCTTCTTTTTGTCCACTGAATTAGTGTAACTCAATCACTGCTGCTTTCTCACAGCTGCCGAGTTCTACATCAACTCTCATTCAGCAACACTGGACCTCAAAAGTTAATAGGTAAAAGACAACAGAAAGTAATACTAGAACCATCTCAAAAGAGCCTTGAACAGTTTCAGCCTACAACCAGGCTATCAGAACACAGACGTCAAAAATCACAGTGTGCCCTGTGGATCCAAACTGCAGTAGGTAAGGTTAGCACAATGTTCCATTAGTTTAATATTTTTAAAGCATGAGATTTCTGGAAGGCACCATATTTGTAAAGCATTCATTCTGAACAGTAATGAGAAGCTATGTTGGAAAAGAAATTTCAATAACAGTTGAAATAAAGTCAGACTTCCAAATGAACAGAAAGAACATTTCTAAACTACAACTTGCCCTGGAAAACTGTATCCTCCAGAATTTGTATATCTACAAAGAAACTAAATTTCATGTTCTTTGGATTTTTATCAGCAGCAAGGTAAACAGGAAGATTTTCTCAGAAGCACTTTAAAAAGTTATACAAAGAACTACTCTTTAAGCATTTCATGGTTGGCAGCTTAAGATAATTTTTTTATTTTGAAAGGAAAGGTTTCTTAGTTCTTTTGACATGTTGATAACATGTACCTCAGATCTCAGTAATTACAGCAGATGAATCCTGATGAAGCAGTTGAGAAAATTGCAGCCTGAGAATATAAAAAAATAAAAGGAGGAATTCTCCCACTGGGTTATACCCTTTTTATCTAATGCATTTGGGCCTTTAAAAATTACAAATTACAGACCTCTGTTTACAGGCTCCCTCCTGCCTGCCTCCACAGCAGACCCATCCATCATGGTCCTGACAACCTTTTGATAACAACTCTGCGGGCATTTGCTTTTCACGTGCCATCCTCTCAGAGGGTTCCCACTTGTGTTATCTTGGAAGGTAAGTAGGACTTGAAGTGGTTAAATCCACATCTATTCCAGGAGCTTGATTTTTACTCTAGTCTCCTGTCTCTTCCCTCACTGGCTACCAGGTTCCCAAGTGAACTATGCCAAAGCTCACCTCTTTGATTTGTTGTTCTACATTTGGAATGGAATAGACTTGAGCAAATTCTCCCTGCAAAAGCCAGATGGTAAATGTTTTGGGGTCTGCAGGCCACACAGTCTGTATCAAAACTTCTCAGCTATGCACTGCAGCACCAAAGCAGCCACAAGAAGATATAAATGAATCAGTGTGGCAACGTTCCAATAAAATTATAATTATAGACATTGAAATTTGAATTTCATGTCACTTTTGTGTGTCATGAACTATTACCCTTCTTTTGATATTTTCCAGCTATTTAAATATATATAAGCAAATTTGATAAAGCCTCTCTCTATATATATATGTGTGTATGTATATTTATACACAGACACACATACACACACACACAGAGTTGGCTTTCTGCATCCATGGATTCTGCATCCTTGCATTCAACCAACCTCAAAATAAAATATTTGTGGGAAAAATAGTGTCTGTAGCCAGGCACGGTGGCTCACACCAGTAATCCCAGCAGCTCAGGAGGCTGAGGCAAGAGGATCGCAAGTTCAAAGCCAGTCTCAGCAACTTAGCAAGGCCCTAAGCAACTCAATAAGACCCTGTCTCTAAATAAAATGCAAAAAAGGGCTGGGGCTCAGTGGTTAAGTGGGCCTGGGTTCAATCCCTCATAACTAAAAAAAAAATACATGAACATGTACTGAACATGTATAGACTTTTTAATGTCATTGTTCTTTAAATAATACAATATAGCAATAATTTACACAGCATTTACATTGTAGTAAGTAACACAAATAATCTAGAGATAATAAAGTATACAGTAAGATGTGTTTAGGTTATATGCAAATAGTACACCATTTTATACCAGTGACTCAAGCGTCTTCAGATTTTGGTATATGTAAGGGTCCTCCAGTCAATCCTCCATGGACACTAAGGGATGACTGTATATGCTACACACACACACACACACACACACACTCTATTGGTTTTGTTTCTCTGGAGAACTCTAGCACACATTCTTGTAACTTCATTATAATGCAGAAAAAAAAAGTCTTACAATTCACCAAGTGTTGCCACAACAGGGACAAAGAGACTCTTCCACATTGCTGGTAGGAGTAGATGCTGAAGGACCACAATGAAGAGCAATCTGTCACTATCTGGGACAGCTGAAGATGCACTCACCCCGTGACCCAGCCAGGAAGAGCAACTTAAAGGGCTGTGAAACCAAACTAAGGCTTGCAAAGTTGACAGAAATAATCACCAAGTGTACCAACAAAGGTGGTACTTCGTTTCAGAACTATCTCGACTCATTCAAGAGAAACCAAATTAACAAATGATGGGAATTGATCAATTGTCAGCTGGTGTGTGAACTGCTCTTAAACACACAACACACCATTGTGTAAATTTTCATGATGAACAGTTGATAGAACCAAGGTAAATTAAATCTAATTTCATCTTCACCTTCCTTGTTGATTTCTGTTTCTTTCCTAGTGAACCAAACTATGATTCGAGTCTCATTTTTCCCACCTCCTGTCATCTCAGATCAAAATGGAGTCCTTCAAGTTTCAGACAGAGTGGGAACAAGGTGGGCATAAAACAAAGATGCAGAAGTGTGTCTTGTGCCATCCTTAGTTATCTTTTGGAGACGGGTTTCATAGCATGAAGAACATACATTTGGGGAAAGTAACTTGGTCCTCTGCCAGGCACATTTTTCAAGACTTAACATTTCATAGGCCTTTAAACTAAAAAATTCCACTCAAAAATTATCCAAAAGCAAAAATGCCATGAGACATGTAGAAGGATTTAACTGCATTGTCTACCCTCCCAAATTTCAGCCAAGAATTCACATCACTTCTCTAGCAAAAACAATAAGGATTACATTTACTTTTGCTCATTTGTTTGAAGAACTCGAGCTTTGGGAAGAAGTATCCTGAGGTATAACTCTAAGGCTGCCCCTTTTAAATACTTCCAGGATCTTAACGAAGTCACCTGACTACTTGGAGGGCCAGTTTTGAGATCTACAAAAGGGGAATAATATACACCTCCCTCAGTGTTCATTACCGTCTTGCATGCCTACAATTCATCGTCAATGAATGTAGTAAGTGTATGTTTGAAAGAATGGATGCTCGAGCAAGTGAACAATTGAACGACTTATCCCACAGGCTCTAGGTGGAGTATGGCAGGGATGAGGAGTCCAGGCACCCCATGGAGTAGAGTTCTCCATCGTGGCCAGTTTCCTTGAGCTGTGGAAATCAAAATAGCTGTTCCTCCTTTACTCTTTCCCTACCTCACCAAAGACTTGTAATTCTAATATTGTACACCCACCATGTCCAGGCACCCAGCCAAGGTAGGGGATCCCACAGTCAATGAGATCAGTGTGATTCTTATAAAGAATACTTCATTCAATTTCATAAACATTAGGTGATAACAGAATTTACATCATTGACTACTCATGTTTATTACTGATACCAAGGGCAATGGAGCCATCATTTCAAATGTTTGTTTTATTTTTGAGATGCAAACTTTGACTTTATTAAGAAAATAGAATGTGACAGAAACCACCATAAAGACTTCACCAAGATTCTGTCAACTGTCCTTCAAAGATTCCCTACAGCCCTTAGAATCAAGTAAAAACTGTTAAAGCGACCTAAAGGCCCTTTTTGATCTGCCCCTGCTTATGTGTCTGAGCTCATTTGTGGGCAACCCATGGCTAGACGCACCATAAAGCCTTTAATTTCTCTAGCTCTCTACCCTGTTCTCCCTTTCCTCTGGGCTTTTCATATGCTTTACCTTCTGCCTGGAACATTCTCCCTCCTATCTGTGGGTAGTTCCCACTTTCAGGTTCCAGCTGCTCCTGGTTCTTGAGCTTCTCACTCCAATTATCAGGACTGATGGTGTACTCTGCGCTGGGCACGGTCGAGGACTTTCAATGTATCATCTCACTGACTCCTCACAACACACTCATGAAGTGGTCTACAACTGTCATGGGGTTGACAGATGAAAATTAAGAGTTACCACCATTCGCAGACTAAGGATACAAGTCAAATCCAGGAAAGGAAAGGACATAGCACTTTCCTGCATGATGGTGTGTAGAGCTGGCCTCTGAGCAGCAGCCAGGTAACCACTAAGGACCTATGGAAGCACCTTCAGCCCTTAAGACCACCACACAGAACTGAGAATTCTGTCCAATCCCTCCAGTTTCTCCCCCTGGCACATTCTTGGCTACAGATGACTGTAGTTAATAATGCCTTATAAATTATATACTAATGCATTATAAAAGCAGAATAGTTTTTAAAAGAGAAAATTTTGAATGTGTGATTTCATCACAAAGAGATGATAAATATTTTGAAGCGATGGATATGCTAAATGCTCTGAGTTAATTGTTCTACAATATGTACAGGTACCAAAACATCACACTGTACCCCATAAACATACACAATTATTATTTGTCAATTGAAAAATATAATAAAATTCTATTGCATTAATAATAAATAAATAAAATTTAAAAATCTTTATACCCTTGAGTCAACTTTTACTATTCGCTGCTGATCTAGTGTAGCCAGGTACAAACTATCAATCAATACTATCAGAGTTTAAAGTATGTTCCTACTATCCCTAGTTTTTCTAGTGTTTTGAACATGGAAGGGTGCTATATTTTGTCAAATGCTTTCTTCACATCAGTTGATAAAATCATATGATTCTTGTCTTTAAGTCTATTGATGTGATGGATTATGTTTATTGATTTCCATATGTTGAACCTACCTTGCATCCCTGGAATGAACCCCACTTGATCACGGTGCACTATTTTTTTAATATGTTTTTGCATGTGATTTGCCAAAATTTTATTGAGAATTTTTGCATCTATGTTCATCAGGGATATTGATCTGAAATGTTCTTTCTTTGATGTGTCTCTGTCTGGTTTTGGTATCAGGGTCATACTAGCCTCATAGAATGAGTTTGGAAGGGCTCCCTCCTTTTCTATTTCATGGAATAATTTAAGGAGTATTGGTATTAATTCTTCTTTGTAGGTCTTGTAGAACTTAGCTGAGAATCTGTCTGGTCCTGGGCTTTTCTTGGTTGGTAGGCTTTTGATGGCATCTTCTATTTCCTTGCTTGAAATTGATCTGTTTAAGTCGTGTATGTCCTCCTGGTTCAGTTTGGGTAGGTCATATGCCTCTAGGAATTGGGCAGTATCTTCAAGGTTTTCTATTTTACTGGAGTATAAATTTTCAAAATAGTTCCTAATAATCTTCTGTATTTCAATAGTGTCTGTCATGATATTTCCTTTTTCATCACAAATTTTAGTAATTTGAGTTTCTTTCTCCTTTTCATTAGGGTGGCTAAGAGTTTGTCAATTTTATTTATTTTTTCAAAGAGGCAACTTTTTCAAGGACTCCTGTACTAAAAATATTTACCCATAAGCTTGAGCCTAACCACTCACATTTCAGAGCAATCTCAGCAGGTTGAAGTAAAAACTAATCCCAGGTGCCCTTGAGATCTGACCATGTAGGTAACCAGGCTCCAAGATGGCCCCCAGAAATCTCACCTTCTAGGTTTATATCCTTCTGTAATTCTCTCCCACCTTTGCACCAGGATCAATCCCCATCTATCTCTGTGACCAATAGGACATGACAGAAGTGATGGCATATACCTTCTGAGATGAGATTATGAAGGACTACAGCTCCCATTTCTACTCTTGGATGTTCTTTCTGAAGGAAGTCATATCAGGAGGAGCTCTATGGAGAGGCTCATTAGGCAAGGAGCTAAATGAGGCCTCCTGACAACAGGTATGTAAGTGAACTTGGAAGTGTATTTTCTAGTCCTCTCCAAATCTTCTGAGACTATAGCCCTAAACAACAACTTACCTGCAGTCTCATGAGAAAACCTGAGTCAGAACCACCCAGCTAAGCCACTCTTGGATTCCTGACTCTCAAAAACTATGTAAGATAACAAATGTTTGTTCTATGAAGCACCTAACTTTAGGGGTAATTTGTTACACAGCAATAAATAATTAATGCTCCAGCCCACATATAACAAAGCTCCAGACTTCAGTATGTATTATTATTGGACTTATTATTTACAGATTGTGAAACTGAGGTATAAAGACGTTAAGTGACTTTTCCAAGGAAAACCAAACTCGGAAAAGGTAAAACCAGGATTTGAACAAAGATTTCCCTGATTCCAGAGCTAGTGCTTGTTAACTGTATTATATACCACTTAAACTTCCTCCCTGACCATCTCTGGGTCTGAGGTAGGAACCCTGCCTATTTACTTCTATAGTTCATATTTCCTCTATGATAGACACTACTTACCACACCATATCTTAATTTTATGTTTAAGAATCTATTCTTCCTGGAAGGCAAGAACATGTTTGTGTTAATTCACTGAAAATGTTTATTGAGAGTCTACTGTACTACACTCATGAAAATAAATAGACAAGACTCCATTCTATGATCTACCGGAGGGGATGGGCATCCATCGGGTAAACATAAAATTGCAACTGCAAAGTACTACACTGGCACTCTGGGAAGCAAGAGTCCTGGTGAGAAAGGGTTATGAAGATTTCCTGAGAGGTAGTCACTTAGCATGAGGCTGAAGTGTGAGCTGTGGGAATTACCCAGGGCAAAGGGAGGAGGAGGAGCACTCCAGCAGGGAGATCAACACAGTCCACATTCCTGGAAGGAGGAAGCTGTGCATGGCTAGCTGAAAGGAGGCCAGTGAGAGAGAGCACAGAAGCCCAGGGTGAGGAGGTGGGAGGGAGAAGAGACTAGAAGAAGTAGATGTCTTACAGATGATTATCAAGAGCCTAACTCCCTGAAAAACAGTGGAAGCAGTGACAAGAGAGGTAGGATTGCAGGAGTGACAAGATGATGTTTTTGGTGGGAAACTGCCACTATAGTTTCAATCCAGGGAAGAACCTGAAAGAAGCTGGAATAAAGGAAGACAGCTCATTAGTAGGCAGTGGCAGGAGCCATAATGAGAGCTCATTCGTGTTGGACTCCCAATGCCTTACATGGCCCCTTGCTCAAGCCAGCCCTCCAAATATATTAACTAAAATAAAATCTCTATTGAAATGACTGAATGGCCACATGCTGCCAATAGGAAAAGAGAAAGAACGACACATACAAACTCTGAGAGCTTTCATGTCTTTGGAGGTCATAGGAATCTCCACAGCCTCAAAATGGAAGGAAAAACATGGTCCATACATGACCAGGTGGGAGCCTCATTAAACTTGGCGGGCATAACATGTCAAACCTAGACACCAGTTTTTTTCTTCCAAAACTTTTATAGGAAAACTTCCCTACTGATTACACCTAAAATAATAAAGGTAATCTATAATATACAGCACAGCCTGGGTGATATTGGAGACCATCTGGGTTCCCATGACTGTCTGCCACTCAGTCAAGCCAACCCCGAAGACCATTTATTTTTCAATTCAATTCAAAATTTCTTCTTTATTGGTATATTATAATTATATATAATGGGATTCATTGTGGTATATTTGTGATATATTTTCATGTCCAAAGACCACTTTTTAAAGAAAAAAATAAAACATGAAACCCTGTGACACTATGTAATGGTAGAGTTTGAAGGACTTTATGACTACATTGTTAATTTTACTTAAACCACAGCAAAATAAGAAGGGAAAAATTAAGCTTTAGAAGTTTTAATTTTTATGTTTTCCCTTTAAAAATTACCTCACAATCTCATATGTATGAAAAAAATCATTGTTACTTATAAATCTTCATGACCTTCAAATGATCTTCAGTTGGTCATGACCACTGACTGTCCCTTGTCTGATGAGCAGGACAAAAAGTATTAGCTTACAAGTTTAAAGAAAATTGGATTTAGCAAACCCACTTGGCTTAGAAAAGGGAAAGGCTGAGAGACAGAAAGATATAGAAGAGGCAGGAAGAAATGAGAAGAGAACCAGTTGCAGACAAGCTAAGATCAGGGTCAGGTGAAATGTCTAGTGGGGATTTTGGGGGGGATGGAAAAAACAATCAGGTACGTGATGAAACTCCTCATCCTGCTCCCCAACTCCATCATGAAATCTTCAGTCAAGTCCAAGTGGATTTTCTGGCAGGAAAGCAAAGAAAGACTAAGTTTAGCCTCATGAGTGGCATGAGGCAAGGCGGGGCCTGCCTGGAACAGCAGAAGTATAGATTAATCTTTGCTGAATGGAACATGAATTATTTGATGGATAGGTGAAGAGCAGTGGCCGTGCCTGCTCTGCCTCTCTCCTCTCCACAGACCTGCCTGTGCATAGAGTGTGAGCCTCCAGGCCCTTCTCCCTGCCTTTGAGGTACACATGTTCCCATTTCAGTACTGCCTGCAACTGACTCAGGGGACTATTATGGTTTGGATCTAGAATTGCCCCCCAAAAGTTCATGTATTAAGGGCATGGTCTCCTGCAGCAAGGTTCAGGGTTGGGGCTTCGAGGCAATAGTTCAATCATGGGGCTGTAACCTCATCAGTGGATTCATCCATTTGGTGGATTAATAAACTAAATGGGCTACTGGGTGGTAACTGGAGGCCAATGGGACATATTTGGAGGAAGTAGGTCACCGGAGGCATGCCCTTGGACTATATCTGTCCTTCTCGTCTCTCTCTCTCTCTCTCTCTCTCTCAATAAATTTTTCCTCCTCTAAGTTGTTCCTGTCAGGTATTTTGGTCACATTGACAAAAAGCTGCATTATATAGGGATAGAATTGGTAAACACACTCAGCCTCACATCTAAAGACCCATCCTCCAATATAGCTTTTAACATCAATAAAGCTGTTATCAGGAAAATATTTGGAAATGGAGAGAGAGAGAGAGTGTGTGTTTTCTGGGTCCAGTGTCTCTTTCTTAATTAGTTTCAGACTCAAGCAGGAAAAGAGAGTTATTTATAGATTCCCTCAACTTATATCCTCAACATCTGTGCGAATACTCTTAAAGAAGGTTTGCCAGAATATACAGCCAGATAGTCCACAGAAGTTATCTTGGGTTAAGTTTGACTATATTTTTATAGTTTTCCTGTTAGAAACATATATTGCTAAATTTTTCAAATCCCAGCCTCTACTAAAACAAAAAAAAAGTTTTACATTTCTACCTGTCTTGACAAGCTAGGACTTAAATTCAAATCAGCATGCTTCCACCATCCGTGTTCTTTCACTCTGTCACCAGAACTTTTCCATTACTCTTATTTACCATTCTTCCTTGTTTTGGTTAAAAGTACTTCTTCCTGTTCCATAACCTTCACATTTATCTCTCAGATCCACCCAACATTCACTGTATGACTTTACTTCTCTCATTCCTTCTCAGTGGGAAGTATTATGGGAAAAAAAGGTTTAATAATAACAACCTACTTCCATTCCGAGTAGTTTTACAGCATGAAGCACTTGAATACTAGGCTTTTAAAATCTGGGCTTTTAATACAATAAAACATTTTAAGAAGACTGGATCAGAGGAAGGTGTATAGGTTATTTCCAACTTAAAGTTCATTATTGCTCATGATATGTATTCAATAAATATTGATGGATGACCATTTGAAAATATATTCCGAGGACAAAGAAAGATGACTTCCCAGTTTTGAAACTCAAAGTTTAGGGACTTTAAAATAGTGAGGTCTCTTTATGATATGCCTACTGGGAAAGCAAATAAAAGAATAAGAACACAGGTCAAATGATATGGTTCACAAGGAAACTGAGCAAAATTTACTGTTATTTCACTGCAAAGGGACACATCCTGGATCCACCTCCCCCTACCACCCCACAACCCCAGGTAAAGTGAATAAGAAGCTTTTCCCCACAGCAATTCAATGGCTCGCTCTTATCAAAGAGTGAGTATTTTGCACTAGGACTCCTGTGATTCACACTGGTTTACCCAATAAATTTCTGGCTCAGTGAATTAGACAAATAAGAAAAATAGAAAAGATGAAATAAATCTTTTCTACCCATCTGCATCTGTCCCCATGCTGCCATTCCTTTTGTTTTCCACCTGTAAAGAAAGGAATTTCTCCCCCCCCCAAAAAAGTCAGTACATACAGTAAATCAGTCATTAATGTTTTTAAAACTGGGACCTCCACGGAGAGCACCTCTGCCCCACTTGGCCAGTCACACATTGCATTCCTCACAGCACTCTCTCCTCACTTCTGGCCCCAGCACAGCTACTCTGGACTTTCCAATTCTTGCTAAGATAGTGTCCACCCATGTTGTCCTGAATGTGAGGACTCCATGCATCTGCCATTGCTGACTTTCAAGGTGAAATAAAGGGCCCCAGCCAAGGGACACAGGCAGCCCCTTCAGCTGGAGAAGGTATAGAAGTGGATTGTTTCCAAGCCTTCAGAAAAGACATGCATGCTGCCCACACCTCAATTCTAGCCCAGTGAGACCCATGTCAGACTTCTACAGAATAATAAGTTTGAATTGTTTAAGCTCCACATTTGTGGTAACTTGTTAGCGCATACACAGTCTCTTATGTATTTCCTCCCCCTAGAACATTGTTCAAGTCAGATTTTTCACTACTGAGATCAAAAGACCTGACAAGAACAAGTTTAGGGGAGGAAAAGTCTATTTGGCACTCAGATTTTAAGAGGTCTCAGTCTATAGATGGCCAACTCCATTACTCTGGGCCCAAGGTAAGGACGAACATGAAAGTAGAAGGGTATGGAGGAGGAAAGAAGCTCAAGACAGAGCAACAAGGAAGCGAAGAGAGAGCTCCACTCACCAGGGACACATATAAATCCTAAAGGCACATCTCCAGTAACCTATCTCCTCCAGCCACACCCTACCTTCCTATAGTTACCACCCAGTTGATCCATTCAGTTACTGCACTGATTAGGTTAAGACTCTCATAACACAATCACTGCATCTCTATACTTTCTTGCATTGTCTCACACAAGATTTTTGGGAAAAAAACTCATATCTAAATCATAACCATTCTTTCCTACCTTGACTACTTGGGAAATGCTTCATTCCCTGACATTCCCCAAATGTCACCTTCTCTGTGAAGACTTCCCAAGGACCACCCTCCTGTGAGTCCATCCTCTTTGCCCCCAAATCTCTTTATTTTTACTTCAAGTGGGCATAGTGTGATCATTGTTATAAAAAGAACTCCATCATCTCCCCACACCACTGTCCTTGATGGCTGAGATCCAATCTTTCCAAGCAGGTCAGGGTCTAACACACAGCAGAAACTCCATGATATTCAAACGAATAATGAATTTTTTAAAACACCTGTTTGTTAACCATTGGACAGAAGGAGAAAGTTCTTTTTTCCATTGTGAGCTCCAGATACCCCATACACACCGGACCTGGGTGACAGATTTGTGCCCTTTAGTTATCCTTAAGGATGTGATTTTCCAGCTTTTCATGTATTGGGATCACTTGGAAAGCCTGTTAAGACACAATTGCCAAGAACCTGACCCTCAGGTTACCTGGGTGGGCAGGTCTGGGGTAGGGTGGGGAAGAATATTTCTAACAAGTTCCCACTGATACAGAAGATGCTAGTCAGAGAGCATTTTTTGAGAACCACTGTTCTAGGGCAAGGCTCATCCAAGGCCTCTGGTTTTGACCATTTCTGGCTTCTCTGGACAGTTAGCCTAAGGAGACCTCACTACCACATCCAGGCACTGGCCAGCACTACTGGCCTCAGGCCGTTGGGAGCAGGGGAGTGAGGTCAATAATGATCTCCTCCCTTCCACAAGCACAGGGGAGCTTTCCTGATGGGACCAGATCCTCAGTTTCACTTTAGCTTTCCCAGTGCTTAATCCTTTCCCACGGATGCCTGCAACACCTCTCTCTAAACTGAACCCCAGAGCTTGGTAATTAAAACACACCAGCTGCAGCATCTGGGCCCTAGGAAACAAGAGGCTGTCAGGCAAGCCATGGAAAATCCAGCAGCCTTGACAACAGATCCGACCAGATCACATTACGGGTGCTCATCTGTGTCCCTAGTAACATGGGCTTAATTCAATCAGGAAAAAAAAAATTAACCTCTTTACCAGAAATAGAGTATTGTTTCTAGCTAAGAAAGTTGTCTCCAAAATATATCTAAAGATTATTTCCCAACTCCAGGTGGCTTGGCAGCATTATTGACATCTGGAAACAAAGCAATAATATCTGCATCCATAGGATTACCAGACTAGTGTCAGACCACTATCAAAAGGACAAAAAGAAATAGATGAGCAAAGCAAAATAGCTCCAAAGGCCACTGCATTCCAAGGGGTAATAAATGATTTTTTTAATTGCCTGTTATTTATTATTACCCACTCAACACTAGCCTAGACACTTATGCCTCATTGCCTTCATATTAAACCTGGAATAGGCCTTTGTAGCTTTAAGGCATCTAAGAACTGAATATGTTACACAGCTGCATTTCTGCCTAGCTCTCCATGAAACAAGAAATGTGAATTTTTGCTACTGATTCCCAGTAGTTTTAATTCCATAAAACCGAACTTTTTTGCAGTCATTTGAATAATATTTTTAAATGTATTCAACATTACATTCAAATTCCCTTCCCAGGACTATGTTTTTATTCCAGATCAGCCGCCACAGACCTCCACAGTCGGCAGAATTTTCAGACATGCATAAATATAAGCACATACACAGCCATTTACTCTGGTGAGATTTCACGTACACAGGGAGATTATTTTTAGTTACGGAACCCAGTCTAAACGTTGTATAAAGCAAAATCAACCAAGAGTGAAATTGGTAGACAAAGTGATGATGCTCTTATTTTTTCATCTATTTTTATATTCTTTCTAGACATTTCTAGACATGAGTCAAGAAAAGCAAATGCTTTAACGATGGCAGTTTTAATGATAATGGTGACAACATCAGTAGCCAAGTTATTCCCTGGCTTTCCTGTTCAACATAAAATCCATATGTAGACAAGATCACATCTATCTAGACACCTGTCACTTCTCAAAATGTCAGAATCGAGGTGGTTTGCTTTTTTAGAAACGGGAAAAAAAATTTTTTTTAATTAGATGCATAAATAGTCAAGCAAAAATCATTGAACATCCATTAGGATACACACTCCTAAGGGGCTAAGATTTGACCTGTCTTGTTCACTGTTATGGTTCCAGCACCTACAACAATGACTGGCACATAATAATTACTCAATAAAGCCCACGCTTATGCCCAACGATGTGGCTAATTAATCAATGTACCACACCATATCAGTCAGCTCTTGCTTTAACAATGCTGTGTGGCAAACAATTATGGAATCTCAGTATCACATAACAATAAGCATTTATTTCTTGTTCACACATCTGTTGGTTGACCAGAGTTTAGCTAATCTGGGTTAGGCTCAGCTGGATTCAGGTCAGCAACACGTGTCTATTACCTGCACTTGAGGCGTGATCTTCTCCCAGAGAAAAGAAAGAAAGAGCACAAGGAGCCCGGTCAAGTCATAACCCCCCTTTAAGCTTCTGCTTTCATGTGTAATAACATCTCACTGGCCAAAGCAAGTACCATGGCCAAGCCCAGCATCCCTGTGGTGGGGAAGTGTCCTCCTCCCAGGGAAATAAGGGTGAGGAAGGAGCAAAAACCCCAGGCCAGTATTTCCAAAACTTAAGATACTCTCTATTTAAACAAATAAACAAAAATCCCCAAGGACCTCCAGAGTTGACCAAAGTTATTTTTTATTGGTTCTTTTTAGTTATATATGACAGTAATTCAGTTAAATACATGGGAATACAAAATGACATATACATCTTAAAGTCTCAAACCACTACAAAAACAAATGTACAAACAAATAAAACTGTGAAACCAATAAAGCTCAAAAAAACATTAGTGCCATGTAAAGGATTATGTTGGCTTGCTGAAACTGAATTGTTGCTTTCAGTATGAATATAATATTGACTAGTTTGACCCACTATGATATTCAATATTCAATATGCCATGTGCCATGGGACGACCCCACTTCCCAACATTTTTTCTCTCTTCTAAAAATAGGACTCTGATATTTGGTCTGCAATTAAACAAATGCTTTATTTTTATATTAAGCCTGCTTCTATTTTTTTTCCTTATGAGACCATGACAATGAACAAATTCCTATTTAGTATCAGCACTTCAGAAAACCAACATGAATGACGAGAGAGGTAAGTGCTTACGGTATTAAGTATGATCAAGATAACTGAGAATAAATGGGCAAAGAGACCTATTTTTAAGATCATTATTTAAATTAAACTTTAACCTTTTGAAAGTTCTCATTTGAGAATCTCCCAGAAAAACATAGACCTGTATGAGAATAACTGAGACCACTACTATGGTCCAAATGTATTCCCTCCAAAAGTCACGTGTTGAAATTTAATGGCCAATGGGACAGTTTCAAGAGGTAGGGCTTTGAGAACATGATTAGATCATGAGGGCTCTTCCTTGCCCCAGCTGTGGGATTAAGCCCTCATCAAAGAAGCCTCATGCAGCTTGCTTGCTTGCCCTTCTACTACCCACCATAGGTACTCAGCATTTCTTCCCTCAGGAGGATACAGCAACAGGTACCATCTTGGATGCCAAGAGCCTCACCAGACAGCCCAACCCACTGGCACTTATATTTTGGCCTTCCCAGCCTCCAGAACTATGAGAAAACAAACTTCTGCTCTTTTCAAATTACTACTCTGGTATTTTGTTATAGCAGCAAAATGGACTAAGGCAGCCACTCTTTTCCATCTCTGGCTTCCTAACCTCAGGACACTGTGAAGACACTGAGCATGACCCCATATTCAAGGATCTGCCAGCTCCATCTTTTGCCCCCATGTTGTTCCTGCTGTTTCTTCCATTCACAGTTACTTACATATCCATATAACCCCAAGCCATGGTCTAACAGCTCAAAGTACTCTTGAAAGACCATCTTAAATAGGTGAAAACGATTAGGAAGAAGGAGGTCTGAGGGGTCTGAGGAACCAAACACCATTTCACAGGAAGGATTGGACATCTGTCAGTGTCGACCTTCCCGGCATCCACGCCTTATTTCCTTTGGAGACTGTCTCTCCTCAGCTGCTTGTAGTCATGGTGGGCCTTCCTGTAAGGGGATGGGCAACTGACTCTTCCAGGAATCTGAATCTCCAGGAAAGAACGTCAAGATGAAAAACAGTTGCTGCTGACTCATCAGAGGTGAGTCCTAAAAAAACTCTCCCTCAGTTTCCTCATACTTAGAATGCTGGAACAACCCAACTTTCTTCTGAAGCCAGCCAGATTCACGTACAATCCACGCTTTTCCTTCAATCCCAGGAACCACCCCATGGCCTTCGGGTGGAGTCCACTTTGGCAGAAGTAGCCAGAGTTGGTTTCTGCACCCCAACTGATAAATATTCCAACATGGGTTTCTAAACATAAACAATCTCAAACAAGGCAATGATTACATGAACAAATGCAACTGTGTTTGTCTTTAGGTTCCCAAAACAGAAGTGATCTCATCCCCAAATGCTGTTTGTGCTGTAGATTCAGCTGCTGCAGCCCTGGAGTTAACCCTTCCTCTTCCATCCTCCAGTTCCAGAGCTCCAGAAATCCCACCAAGAGGTGACACAGAAAAGGTCACTCTCTCCAGTGCAGTGCTCAGAGCAGGGCACCTGTTTTGTATAACTCTCAAGGCTCCTCAAACAGGTGCCACTAGGACAAGGAGGCCTGAGGGAGAACCAATGGATGGGTCCCTGCTCCCCTGCGGCACAACTAGGTCCCCATCTACCAAAGCCAAATAATACCTTTTGACAGTTTTATATCTTTTGTGCTTTGTGTGAGCACTGTGCTTTCCCTTCCTGAAAATTTTTTTGAGTGTTTTGTATTTCTACAATTGCTTCAGATTTAAAAAAAAAAAAAAACCAGCATTCCACAGTCAGAGAGCCTCTTGGAGACCAGAACTAAATCATATTAATCTCCCAGACTTCAGGGTCAAGTGCAACGCCTGCAGGTAGCACTGCTCAGAGAAACTGTTTGCTGTGTTGGATGACTGAATTGACTCCTTGGTCAATCCCAGAACATACACAGGCACTTCTCGAATTTAATAATATTAGTAATGATAATAGCAATAATAGTGGCAAATGCTGGTTGGCACTAGCAACATGCCAACCAATGTTTGAAGAACCCACATGCATCAGTATATTTAATCCTCATAACTGTTTTTGGAGGGAGTTACTATCATCAGCCTAATTTTACAAGCAAGGAAGCAATGTAGAAATGTTAAGTAATTTGCCAATTTAGACCCAGGTAGTCAGGCCCCCGGGTCCCTGATCTTAGCCACTACACTGTCTTGCCTCTCATATAACAAAGATGTGCCAGGCCAATTCCATTGCAAACCCTGGTGAAAATAACAGAGATCCTGCCTGTATCCTCCACAATACCTGATGGGCAGGGATTGATTTGTTGGCTGCTTCAAGAGGAACATAGTTCATTCCTATCCCTTCCAGTGCCTGCTACCAAGGAGCAGTGGTGAGAAAAAAAAAAAATGGCAAATTAATATTTTAAACATGTTGTATCCTGAATACCTCAGGTACCTGTCCTGTTTTACACCCATTAATTACAGTTATTAACTAAATTCATTCAGAGACTCTTAATGAACTGTAACAATAGAGCTCCTCCTGGAACATTCTTAGATAACATGAGAATATTTATTACTTTCAAGTTTATGTCTAATAATACACATAAATATATCCTAAGAGATGATGGTGACAATGGTTATTTTGCAGAGGAAAGGCTTTTATAAACTGTGGCTGAAGATGGGAATTGAAATAGAAACTTGAGCATCGTGTACTGTCATTGACCCTGAAGCTCACCAATTAAAGGAAGAGCTAAGTCAAAAGCACACAGCACAAATCAATAGATGGACACATTTCTGAGCTTAGGCGGAAGGCATTTTGACTGCTTTAAGCGAAGTTAGCCAAGTTGGCCCTTATGTGTAAAATAAAGGGGAAAGGATAAAGAACATTTTTTTAATGTTTTAACTACAATTGTTTTTTTAATAGTGCATTATAGATATACATAGTGGGGTTCATTTTGACATATTCATAAGTGCACATGACATAGTTTCTTCCATTTCAGTCCCCGTATTTCCTTCTTCCCCCCATCCCCTTCTTCTACTCTATTGATTTTCCTTCTATTTATTTATTTATCTTTTAATTGGAAGGCATTGTGATATATTCATACATGCACATCTATTTTCATAAGTACAATTGTTCTTTCATTTTTGTGTTACATGTTTCATAAGGAAGGTTTTTTCTCTTAATGGTTTATTTGTTCTTTTTTAGTTATACATGACAATAGAGTGTATTTTGACATATTATACATACATGGAGTCTAACTTCCCATTCTTGTAGTTGTAGATGATGTGGAGTTTCACTGGTCATGTATACATATGTGAATACAGGAAAGTTGTGTCCAATTCATTCTACTGTCTTTTCTATTCCCATCTCCCTCCCTTCCCTTCATTCCCCTTTGTCTAATCCAATGAACTTTCATTCTCCACCCCCACTTATTGTGTATTAGCAAGGATAAATAACATTTTGAAACATCAGTGTTCTCGAAAAATAAAGGGTCAAAATTTAAAACATTAATAAATATCTTCTTTCTCTACCTTTGCTTAACATACCAGAAATAGCCTGTATTTATTTAATGCTTATGAAATGCAATTCAATAGCTTATCAGTATCATCTCTCTCAGTTGTCCCATCTCAGTAAATGGCCAAACACCTGCACAACCACCGAAGCCAGCAGAGACACAGAGACTAGATACACAGATGCATGCCTGTATATACAAGCATGCACACCCTCATAAGCTAACCATATAGTTCAACTGTCTATGGCAACTAAACTGAATTTCTGGTGTTCCGCTGATAGGAAATAGACAAAAACTCCATACCACTCAGGAGCACAAACTGTCTGCACACAATGTTTGAGCTGTTGCATAAAGTGCTGTCAGTGGGAAGCACCTTTGCAAAGTGGCCAGCATTGAATCATTCTCTTCATGAAAGTCCCAAGCCTTATTCTTTGGTGGTGCTTTATTCTAAATGTGTTCCCTCATGTGCTCATGCCCTCGCTGGTTCAACTGGCATTTATAGAGAACCCAGCCCTGCCTCCCTCTATAACTTCTACAGCAGAGTCTAGCCTATGATAAAGTCTCAAACTGGACAATTCTTACTCCAACAAATGATTGAGACACATCAAGCCATGAACTCCTGGATCCTCATACTGGCAAAAGGAGAAAGCTAAAAAGCACAGGGGATTGGGCATGGTGGCACACACCTGTACCCTAGCAGCTCAGGAGGCTGAGGCAGGAGGATTGTGAGTTCAAAGCCAGCCTCAGCAACTTAGCAAGGCCCTAAGAAACTTAGCAAGACCCTGTCTCTAAATAAAATATAAAAAGGTCTGGGGATGAGGCTCAGTGGTTGAGCACCCCTAAATTCAATCTCCAGTACCAAAAAAAAAGCAAAGGAGCTTTGAGGCCTGAAGAGGTTGGGTAGAGGGGAGAAAAACAGTTATTCTTCAAGCTCAAAATAGAAATGATGAGCACATGCGACAGATTTCAATCTGCTAATCTGAAAAGTCACATTACCTGGTCCTGATGTGAATCAGTGAGGCTTTTTTCTCATATCCGCCCATGTATTTCCACCACCCCATCAGGAGGCACCCCCCCCCCAAATGAAGGCATCCACAGCTTGCTTTTAGCTCAGAAAGAGTGAGAGCAGCCACTCGCCCCCCACACCCCTACCCCCTATCCAGCTGCAGCCAGGTCCCACAGGAACATTTGCTTCAGACATTCTCAAAGGTTATTGTCCCATTTGCAAATTTTTAAAAGTTCAGCCTTTTGCTCCCACCCCCTGCATCCTCTCTTCCGGCCTCAAGTTCTCCTGGGCTACAGGAGTTATCTATCGGAGACACTAATATAACATCACCACTGCCCTCCTTAAAAAAAAAAAAAAAAAAAAATGCACGTTTCCACACCATTGCATTTCCAAGCAGATAGGGTTGAGAGCTTTCTAATCATTTTTAATATTTTATAACTATGTAATTTCATAACTCTATGACTTGCAATTATTCACAGAAGCATAAGTCCCAGGAGTCTTTCATCTTTTAGACTCACCCTTGCAGACCTACCTCCCAGGTAGGAGTTAGTAAAATGAGTCATTTTCCTTTGCCCACCCTCTCCCCAGAGGGCAATAAATGCTGAAATGATCAAAAGGCAGACCACCAGGTGAAACTCATAAATAAATACATAAATAAATACATACACACATACATGCATACAACAGGCCTGTGCTCTGGTACTGTCATGATGATATTAAAACCTGAACCAGAAATCAATTTTATATTTTTTACTTTGTGACAGTGTCTCCCGAAGTTCCTGGCTGGCCTCAAACTTGAGATCCTCTGGAGCAGCTGGGATTACAGGGGTGCACCATGGTGCCTGGCTTGGAGAGAATTCTTGACTCCTGAGATGGCCACTGTCTCCTCACTCGTCCTTTCTGAAATGTGTTTGATGACTGGGTTCTGATTTCTTAAGACTTTACTTATTTGCTATGAAGAGCAGTTTAAGCTTTTAGCACAGGGTGAGAGAAGGTTTGCGTCCATCCCCACCTTACAGTTCATTCAAGCATTGGTTGGATAACTGCAGACTCTTCACTGCATCTCTGTCCTGTGAGGGGCGTGGTACTGGCAGAAGACCTCAAAGACAACAGAGTGCTGCCCTTGTGAGGCTTGGGCCGCAGCATGGAGGACAGCCCTGAAGGACGTAAGTAGCCATTTGATTATAATTTTGAGACGGTTTTACAAGAATACATGCCCTTTTCAAGTTAGGAAAGGAAGACCAGGAGCAAGGCCAGCGTGTGCCCACAGGTTAACGTGACTGCTAATAGAAACCCTCCATCTAATTCTTCCTGGCACTCTGCGAATGTGACATGGGTTTGCACTCCAAGTCATTCATGTAAAATTCATGAATGTATGTTAAATTAAAATAGTGGGGGAAGTCCTCAAATCATGTTACAGAAAGAAAGCTTTCCCGTGTGCAGCCCAACTCTTAAAGAAGAAGGCTGGTTAGCCAATGTTAGCCCCGCTGTCATTCTTCCATGACTACTGACATTGACCTCCTCCAAGCTCCACCCCTCTCCATTTGACACTGGACACTTACATGCCCACAAGCTCATTTCTACTAATTCCTGCAGCAGAGGTGGTAGCTGAAAATGGCCGGATGCAGAATCATTTGTTTTAAAGGAGGATTCTCAAAGACTCAAAGAAATCTTTCAGATTTTAGAAATTAAAATGATACAATGATGTTATCTGCTTGCCCTATCAAACCACCCCAGAGAGTACCACTAACCATTGCCCAATCCTACCCCATAGATGGACCATGGGTCACCTCTCTTATGTACAAACCCTGGATTTTGCCTTATTTCTCTCAATGCTTGTTTCTAGCACTGGCTTCTGGAGCCCCTACAGTGGCAAGTAAATCTCTCTTCCAACCTCCAGTTCTCCTAAAGCCATTTTAAAACAAAAACTGAATCTAAATCTGCAGCCCGTGCCAAGATATCAAGCTCAGATCAGATCACTGAAGAAACGTTATTAAAACCCTGAGCCCTCTGTGGCTGTTTCCTATCCTGCCACTGTGTACTTTTAAAGCAATACTGAATTGTCTTGTCCCAAACACACACATACACACACACACACACACACACACACACACACACACTGCCCTTACATGACCTTGACATAATTTCCTTGTCTCGAGAACTTTCCAGGAAGAGAATCTTGTAAAGGCATTATCTTTCTGAATCCCAGCTTCCTCTTGCTCCCATAGCACACTGGTAACTTTTAACTGTGGAAGAATATACACCAGAATCAGAAAGTTAAACCTACACCTTTTAGGCAGCGGAAGTAGTATCACTGGTACCCTCTCCTCATCACTAGAGCAACGTGTAGCTTGGAGCTCGCTGCAGATATTGCTGCACTAACACACCTCACAATCCCACAGCAGGAAGCAGCCACACAAAGAACAGGGGAGCCAGACAGAGAATCAAGAACATAACCCAAAAAACCAAATGCCGAATGTTCTCTCTGATAAGTGGATGCTGATCCATAATGAAGGGGAGGATGTGGGAAGAATGGAGGAACTTTGGTCACAGGAGTGGGAGGGGGGAGGGGGCATGGGGACAGTAAAGATAGTGGAATATGATAGACATCGTAGCCCTAGCTTCATGTATGACTGCATACATGTTGTGATTCTACTTCACATACAACCAGAGAAATGAAAAGTTGTGCTCCATCTGGGTACAATGAATACATTGTAAATACATTCTGCTATCATGTATACCTAAGTAGAATAAATAAATAAATACAAATTTTTTAAAAAGGGATCATACACCTCAATAAAATAACAGCAAACCAAAAAAAAAAAAAAGAACGTAATAGATTCACATCCAGCAAACAGACTCCCCTTTCCTATTACACCAGGGCCTGTTCCACCTATCTTTCTCTCTTTCTGACTCTGATAATATTTTTCTCCATCTGGTTTCACAATGCCAGAATCCTTCTCCCCGCACGCTCTACACTGGCCTTGCTCTCTTGAGTGACACTCGCATCTCCTGTGCGGCAGCTCTAGCTGGACTTGATCTTCCAGTGTCTCACTCTCAGACACACATGGGGACGAATTTTGCGGTCTACCAACATCCAAAGCTCAAAATGTTTCAGAGAGAAAGATGATTCTTTGCATGTTTATGTGCAGGCGTACATTGTAGAAGCATGTCAGGCAGGAGGGGCTGGACGCCAACAGTACCTGGGAGATCTCACACTCCCCTGCTTAAACTCTCCTGAGGCTGTCCCATGCACCTGAGAAAATGGACCCCTTACTTACACCTCCAGCCTCACTTCAGGTCATTTCCTCATCATTTATTCCTTCCTGCGCTGACCACTCTGGCCTCTCTTCTGTTCCTTGCATAGGACAACCTGTACCCCACCTCAGGACCTTTTCACTTGTTTTCTCTGCCTGGAATGCTCTTTCACAAGGAGCTGCTGTGCTCCAAGTCTCAGCCTACACATCACCTTCTAATGCCCAGAAAGGCTACATCAGGTCACCCAATCTAAAGTTGCCTCCACAGCTGTGCCAACCCAGTCACTCTAGAGTTCATCACCCACTGATATTCTTCTTTCCATTTATGATTTTTGAAATAATATAATTTAAAAAAATCTACCTCAATCATTGGGGTAT
The DNA here is from genome assembly GCA_004024805.1 of Geosciurus inauris. Classification (NCBI taxonomy): domain Eukaryota; kingdom Metazoa; phylum Chordata; class Mammalia; order Rodentia; family Sciuridae; genus Geosciurus; species Geosciurus inauris. The sequence goes on from PVHX01004378.1 coordinate 29,542, forward strand.
TTCAATGTCTAGTCCATTGTAGTTGCTCAATAAATATTTGCATGGCCAAAGAATTAATTTAAAAATTAACTTGTACTTTTTCTCTTTGTAATTCTTCCTCCCATGTTTTAGGAAAGTCAGGCTAACTTCTCTTGGGAAAATCTTGCTTTGCAAAGTTTAAAATGATGTTGTTAGTGAATGATTTTCCTTCCTGACCTTTTTTTCCTAAAACTTGAGTTCATCAAAGATATCGGCTAAATGCCCTTAAGGACAACAAAGGGACATTTATGGGCAAAATTTAATTGACATCAGCAAAAATAGAAGAATTGTGGCAGAGCTAAGCAATCGCCCAAAATTCATAATCCCCTTCCACAGGACAGAGCCATTGTTGGGAAGTGGTTGCTGGCCAGGGACTGTGCTTTCGGCCCCTTTTGCTCTTATTTGAGGTCATATGGCTGATTCTCACCAAGGGAAAGTGAAATGAAGTGGTATTTGGCCTGATCTGGACAAAGGTTTTATCCTTCAATACGCTTCTTTCCTCCTTTCACATGGTGGGAACAAAAGACCTGGAAAATGGTAGATTCACAAGAGAGAAACAGCCTGGGTCCCTGAGTCAGTACCTGGAGGGAAGCTGTCCAACCGGATATATGCATTCAACATTCATTTATGATGTTAACATTTAGGTTTTTTTTTTTTGGTACCGGGGATTGAACTCAGGGGTACTCGACCACTGAGCCACATCCGCAGCCCTATTTTGTGTTTTATGTAGAGACAGGGTCTCACTGAGTTGCTTAGTGCCTCGCCATTGCTGAGGCTGACTTTGAACTCATGATTCTCCTGTCTCAGCCTCCCAAAGTGCTGGGATTACAGGCGCGCGCCACCACGCCTGGCTACATTTAAGTTATTTTAACCCTGAGTTTCATGAATTGTTTCAATGGTTATCTGCCATGGCTAGCACTAGGTAGGTGGGTCTGAGACACACAATGAGAGAGGTAGTGTCTGACACTATTTGATGACAATGTCCTGAGAACATGGCAAAGTACATGAGTGGCAGAGTTAGGGAGTCTGGACCCTAGGCCTAGGTCCAGGTCCCTCTTTTCACCTGTGTTTCAACTATTTCAATTCTGGTACAACACTGATAAGAAAAGAGGCCTCAAGAACAGCTGAGATTCCATTTTTAGCATCCTGAAACATGCATGCACCATCTCAAATTTAAACAAATTAAAAATAAACTATCCATCATGCTGCTTACACATCCAAAAATTTGGACTGAAATTTATACTTGCTACATTAGCTAAATAAATAAATTAGAGCCACATTCCTAAAGATCTAAAACCAGAAACAAGCAAAACACTCATAACAAAAAATATAAATAAAATGAATGAAATTTAATCACCCAGTGCCACAGCAGGAATTTACTAACTGAAGTAAGTATGTAAGTATGTTAATATCTTTTACACACCTTTATCTGTATTCCTGACACTATTTAACTTTTAATAAATATTTATAAAGCAACTTCTATGTGCCAGGTGATTTTCTGAGTGATTAATATATATCAGTGTACAAAGTTGACAAAAATATAGCCTTCCATGGAGCTTACACTCCACATATATAATAGCATACACTTTATCTACCTAACAATATGTAATATTGTTTTAATAATAAACCGATTGATCTCTTCATCTATAGAATTGATAAGTTGGAAAGACTTGAATAAATAAGTAGTGACTTTCTAATATTACATAAAAATGACCAACAATCCAGCCAGACTCCAATCTTGAGTACCAAACCCAGATGGCCAGCAGTGTGCTCAATAGTTCTATTCAAATGTCTCACAGGAACACACAATTACCATGTCCAAAACCAATTATCTCATCCTCTAATTGCTAAGCAAAGCTCTAATTGCCATATGAAATGCTTTATTTTTTTCTTAAATGTACAAACAAAACTCAAACAGGAAACTCAGGGAAGCAAAAATTAAGAAAACTTGACATAGAAAATATAAATTGTTGCTGTTGTTAGGTAAAATAAATATCATATGTATGAAAGGAAACACATTTTAAGGAAAACTTTTGATGAGAAAAAGCAACCAAACAAAAAATCTGTTATAAAAGGTCAGATAGGAAATGCTGAGGGAAGCTGCAACTTAAGTCTTACTTAAGAATATTCAATGAAAACCCTCTACAATCACTCAAAAAGTTCACTGGAAAATAAACCAACCTTTCCAAGAGGCCCAAGATCATGGGTCATCCCCACAAGGGTCCATTCCCAAGGGAGAAAGGATATTTAAGTCTGATCAGAAAAACTCTTGGGTTGGAATATACCAGCCCCAAAATTAAAAATATGTCTCACTAAGGATAAGATTGCTTTGCTTCTAGGCTCAAGTTTGAAATAAACACTTTTTTATTGTCACACCTACTCTCATTTTAGGTCATTGTTCTTCAACTTCGACCACGTACCCTCCACCTAGTTGAGATGACCACCTCAACTCAGCTGAGTTAGAAAATCTCATTTTGTTAAAATCGGATAAGTGATTTTCCAACCATAGGAAGGTTTAGAATGAAATATCACAATGATGAAATAACTCAGACTTACAAGTTAGTGTTAAATTTAAGAATAAGTTTTGTAATTATCTGGACATATAGCATGTCTTTGGTATTTAACTGTGAAGTTTAAGAGCTTCTGACAAAAAATCTAAGAGATTTTCTTTGGAATTTCAATTCACTTGTTTCATTAACAATTATCAAGAATGTTCTTTGCACCCAGGAACTGGAGGAATCCAACAGTTAGTGCAGCATTTTGGGGCTGAAAGCACCCTGTTTTAAAGAAGTCTGCATCCTGGTGTTAGGGGTTGGACCTTGTCCCCTTTCCCTTCCTCCAGTGCCCCTGCCATAATTCTTTCCACCCACCCTGGGGAAGAGCTACTTCTCCCTCTTACCATTCCTGAGAACTTTAGCATTTTTCTTTTGCTCTTTCAGATTTCCACCATCTGTGGAACCACTCCCTGTATGAAATCTCTGCTATTATAATTACCTACTGTGTTTTTGTGTGTTTTCTGACTGAATCCAGACTAATTTACAATTCTCCTGCAGACACAAATCTACAAAAATTCAAAAATGTATTCAAGTCAAGGTTCACAATAAACTACAACATGGTCTGATTTCATGGATATGATTCTCAAAGCACAGGTAACAAAAGCAAAAATAGACAAATGGGATTGTATTAAACTAAAAGGCTTCTGTACAGCAAAGAAATATAACAGCGTGAAGGAATGACCCACAGGTTGGGAGAAAATATTTTCAGACTATATATCTGATAAGGGGCTATTATCCAAAATACATAAGGAATTCAACTCCATAGCATGAAAACAAATTAACCAACTTAAAAATAGGCAAAGAACCTGAATAGAAATTTCTCAAAAAAAAAAAAAAAAAAAAGACATATGAATGGCCAATAGCTATATGCAGAAATGCCAACCTCACTTATCATCAGGGAAGGGCAAATTAAACCATAATGATATAACACTGTACACTTGCTAAAATGGCAACTACAGAAAAGATGAATGATCACAAGCATTAGCAAGGATGTGAAGAAAAGGGAGCCCTTGGATGCTGATAGCAGGAAGGGAAGTTAATTTTCCAGGCATCATGGAAACTAGTAGGAAGATTCCTCAAAAAGCTAAAAATCAGATTTATGATCCAGCAATCCCACTCCAGGGTATAGAGCCAAAGGAACTGAGGTCAGCATGTCAAAGAGACATCTGCACTTCCATGTTGGCTGCAGCAATGTTTACCATAGGCTAGATACAGAATCAACCTGTGTCTCCATCACTGGATGAATAAATGAAAACGTGTAGTGTCAATACACAACGGAATATTTTTCAGCCTCAAAAGGGAAGAAAATTCTGTTGCTGTGACAATATAAATGGACCTGGAGGACACTATGATAAGCCATGCACAGAAAAACAAATCCTGAGTGAGCTCACTTATATGTAGACTCCAAAGGAGCTACTCATAGAAGTAGAGGGTAATAAAGGTAGTTACCAGAGGCTGGGAAGGAAGAGGAGATGAGAGAAGGGGGGGATGTTGTTCAGAGGGTACAAAGTTTCATGGGAGAAATAAGTTTTTGAGATCTACCACACAGTATAGTGATTATAGTTAACAATGTTTATTTCAAAATTATTAAAAGATTTTAAAAGTTCTCAAAACAAAAAAATAATATGTGAGGTATTATATATGTTAATTAGCTGGATTTAATCTGTCTACAATGCAAACATGCATCAAAACATCACATTATATCCCATAAATATGTACAGTTATCATTAGTCAGGTAAAAATAAAATTTTAAGCTGGGTGCGGTGGCGCACACCTGTAACCCCAGCACTTTGGGAGGCTGAGACAAGAGAATCGCGAGTTCAAAGCCAGCCTCAGCAATGGCAAGGCACTAAGCAACTCAGTGAGACCCTGTCTCTACATAAAACACAAAATAGGGCTGGGAATGTGGCTCAGTGGTCCAGTACCCTTGAGTTCAATCCTCGGTACCAAAAAATAATAATAATAATTTAAAAATAAAATTTTAAAAATCTTTTAAAATATTTACAATAAATTGTGTTGGCAATGGTACAGGTGAAGACATACTCTCAATCTGATAATCATAAAAATATAAATTAATTCATATTTTCTGCAGGGAAGTTTGGCAGCCTGAATTTAAAACTATAATATGCAATTTGAGTCCTAGAATTCTACTCTGAAGAATTATCCTAGGAAGCAATCAGATAAATGTTCAAGGATATCCATTGTGATGTTGTTTATTATAATAAAAACAAAAACAAAACCTACCACAAAAATATCTATTAACAAATTAGTATTGTTTTTTAATTATTTGGGACATACACACATACATGAATCCTAAACAACTATAAAAATAACATAGGTCCATATTTCTTGGCATGGAAACATACCCACATCATAAATCATTAAATGGCCCGCACAAAACTCAACTCAAAATGGATCAAGGACCTAAGCATTAGACCAGACACCCTGCACCTATTAGAAGAAAATGTAGGCCCAACTCTCCATCATGTTAGCTTAGGAACCAACTTTTGCAACAAGACACCTAAAGCATAAAAAGTAAAATCAAGAGTCAATAAATGGGATGGTATTAAACTAAAAAGCTTCTTCACAGCAAAGGAAACAATCAAGAATGTGATGAGAGAGCCTACAGAATGGGAGAAAATCTTTGCCACCTGCAACTCAGATACAGCATTAATCTCCAAGATATATAAAAAACTCAAAACACTTAACACCAAAAAAACAACCCAATCAATAAATGGGCAAAGGAACTGAACAGGCACTTCGCGCAAGAAGAAATACAAATGATCAACAAATATATGAAAAAATGTTCAACATCACCAGCAATTAGAGAAACGCAAATTAAAACCACATTGTGACTCCATCTTACTCCAGTCAGAGTGGCAATTATCAAGAATATGAGGAACATTAAATATTGGCAAGGATGTGGGGGAAAAGTTCACTCATACATTGTTGGTGGAACTACAAATTGGTGCAACCACTCTGGAAAGTAATATGGAGATTCCTCAGAAAACTTGGAATAGAACCACCATTTGACCCAGTTATCCCAGTTATCCCAGTTATCTGTAATTAACTGTTATTAATTACAGTTAACCAATAATCCCAGTTATCTCATTGGCATACAACCAAAGGAGTTAAAATCAGCATACTACAGTGATATAGCCACATCAATGTTTATAGCAGCTCAATTCATAATAGCTAATCTATGGAACCAACCTAGGTGCCCTTCAACAGATGAACTGATAAAGAAAATGTGGTGTATATACGCATGGAATATTACTCATCCCTAAAGAAGAATAAAATTATGGCATTTGCCAGTAAATGGATGAACTGGAGACTATCATGCTAATGCCCCAAAACCAAAGGCCAAATTTCTCTCTGATATGTGGATGCTAACACACAATAAAGGACAATGAAAGGAAGGAAGGGGGGATGGGAATGGGAAAGACAGCAGAATGAACCAGACATAACTTTCCTATGCTCATATATGAATACACGACCAGTATAACACCACATCATCACATCATGTTCATCCACAAGAATGGGAACCTAATTAGAATGTTATATTCCATGTATGTATAATATGTTAAAATATATTCTACTGTCATGTATATCTAAAAAGAACAAATAAAAAACTGGAAAAAATAAATTATTAAGTGGCAAAAGAAAAAATTCAAAGAGCATTTATAATTGTTTTATGGTTTAAAAAATGATTATATTCATCATAAATGATTACAAATCGTAATTATTTCTGGGTGGTAGGAATTCAGGTGATTGGGACAAAGTGCCTTTATAAAATATGTGGTAAGTTCAAGTATTTTTAAAACTCTAATCTTCTGCATTTGTATTATTTAATTCAAATTTACAAGGGCACTCATTCTTTGGTTTCTCTTTTTTCTACTAGTTCCTTGTCACTCACTTTTTTCAAGATGATCCATATTCATTCAACAGCAAAAACACAACCAACCGTTCACATGTTGGCACTGGATCAACACGTGAACCTAACTGGATAAAAAAAGCCAACCAATGAATGGAAGGGGAAAACCAGAGAGCTGTCGCTGTGTAGCCTAGGAGTCAAAACTGCCCAAAATACTTATTGCTAGATGATGCGTAACCAGCTGACAGCACATCTGTACTTGGAAAGAAACAAAGCAATTACCTCCTTGGAAATAAACCCATCATGTATCTTCCAGCCACACAGACAAAGGAATCTATCAAAGAAAAATGGCGATTGCAATCAAATGCAAACGGGCTATCCAAGTCCAGTCAGTGATTTTCCTCCTGGCCTGGGAGTCATCTGCAGTTTATAGGCTGCCACTTGACAGTCCCATGAATCTTCAAACTGGCAAGAATATCAGCTTCTGGGGAAAGACCACCACCCACTCACTGAAGTCCTCATTCTCACTCCTTAATATGATTTTATTCACAAACTCACAAGTGTATAATAGTACCTAAAAATAGCATTACTTGTTGGAATTTAAGGGCTGAAAGCTGAAAATTTCCCAGGCTTTACTGCAGTGATATTGGAAATGCAAAAAATTTTTTTTTCTGTCTACACCAACAGAAGCTTGGGGAATTGGGACTGAAAGCAATGAGGTCCAGGGATCCATCTGCTCTGTGCTATCCCAGGGATATGCAGTCACTGCTATTTTGGAAGTATCAAAATGCTTAGCAAGAGTCTCCTGGAAGAATACAATGAACCTAACCAAATACCAGGATGGTATCCAGGAACTAGGAACCACAAATCAGGCAGAATGACATGGGAGAGTCCAATACACCTGTAAAACCCTGTATGTCAAGATGTACCAACTCACAAAAAAAAAATGTTTCTTAACCAGCATCCTTTTTCTTGGTGGTGGTTCACTGATCATATAGAATAGTAAATTACAATTTAATTTCATTATTTCCCTCATCATCATTCACATAGTCAACCAAAATCATCCTAATATCTTCCATGTTTTAAACACCATGCTAGAGCTTTGCCTCAAAGGATTTTCCCTCCAGCAGCTTACAATCTGGAGAGGGAAAAAAAATGTACAGAAATTGTACACTATGGTGGGAAAAAAAATTTAAAACACCAATGTTGAAAAGGGAGAAGAAAAACTTCTTTATTAGCAGGTGGCATAATGGTATACCTAGCAAACCCAAAGGAACCTCTCTTCAAAAAACTACAAGATTTAACACGTGAGTTAAGAAGAGAAACAAGATACAGGGTTAGTATGTCAAAATATGTTGTACCTCTGTGTGCTAGCAATCAGAAAAAAGGAATTGTAAAACAATACATTTTACAATGACATAAAAAATAAAATACACAGAAATACATTCAACAAAAGATGAGCAAGACCTCTACATTGAAAACATTGCTGAGATAATGAAAGAACACCTAGATAAATAGATGTAGTACATGTAACTTGTTAAGATAGCAATTCTCCCAAACTGACCTATTCATTCAACCAAGTCACAGTCAAAATCCCAGTAGGTTCTTTTTTTTTTTTGGTAAATAATGAGCTTATTCTGAAATATGTATAGAAATTCAAAGGACCTACATGGTAGGAAGATATGGACAAGCAGTTTTGAAAAAAGAGGAAAACGGAGATCTTAAATTTCCAGACTTCAAGTTTTATCATGAAACTACAGTAATTGACAATAAGCCAATTACTTGAACAGGCACTTTATAAGATAATCAAATCAAAAATAAGTAGAGAGCCAGGTGCAGTGGTGCATGCCTGTAATTTCAGCAGCTCTGGAGGCTGAGGCAGGAGGATTGCAAGTTCAAAGCCAGCCTCAGCAAAAGCAAGGCACTAAGCAACTCAGTTGAAACCATCTCTAAATAAAATACAAAATAGGGCTGGGGATGTGATTCAGTGGTCAAGTGCCCCTGAGTTCAATCCCTGGTACCAAATAAATATAAAAATAAATAAATAAGACATATTTCATCAGGATCACAATGAGATATCACTACACATGTTATAGTTTAGATGCAAGGTGTCCCCCAAAGCTCATGTATGAGACAATGCAAGCAAGTTTAAAGGTGAGATGATTGTGTTACAAGAGCCTAAACCCAATCAGTGAATTAATCCACTTGAATGGATAACAGAGTTGTAACTGTAGGCAGGTAGGGTGTGGCTGAAGGAGGTGAGTCATTGGGGGTGTGCCTTTGGGGTATATATTTTGTCCCTGGTAAGGATCTCTCTCTCTCTGCTTCCTATTTCCACATCCTAAGTTGCTTTCCTGCTCCATGTCTTTCCACCATGTTATTCTACTTCACCTTGGGCCCAAAGCAATGGAGTGGGCCATCTATGGACAAAGACCTCTGGAACTATGAACCCCAAATAAACATTTCCTCCTCTAAAATTTTTCTTGTCAAGTCTTTCAGTCACAGTGACAAAAAAGCTGACTAAAACAACATGCAATAGAATGAAAAAATGTGGCAAGAATTATGGCAAATTATGGCAAGAATATAGATCAATTCTTGTAGATTTCTGATGAGAGCATAAAATGGAATAACATCTTCATAAAAACTGGGAGCTGCTATTAATGTTAACTGTGTGTCTAGACTATGAGCCAGTAATCCATTCCTAGGTCCATGTCCATGAGAACAAAGGACTGGTTCAATATGTTTACAGCATCTTTTTAACAACCCAAATATTCATCCACAGGATAATATATAAACTGTTAAATTTTCACACATTGGAATTCAGCACAGCAAGAAAAAAGACACAACTGCATAGATGTCATTTCAAAGCCCTACACTGAGAAAAACTGGCCAGACACAAAAAAGGACATAATTTTGATGTCATTCATTTGAAGTTCAGGAAATGAAGAATAACCTATGGTGACAGGAAACAATCATTACCTTTGGGATCTGGCAGTGGTAATGAACTGGCAAAGAGCACCAGAGTGTTCTGAGGGATGGTGGAAATGCTCCATGCCTTGATCTAAGTGGCTGTTCCATGGAAACAGACATATTAAAAATTGACCAAGTTGTACAACTAAGAATTCTACTATAGGTAAATGATACCTTGATGTAAAGAAAGTACAGAAAAAAACAGACAGTAGGAGAAGTTACAGGAAAGGTGTGCTCTATAAAGGACAATTGCAATGGTGGAAATTTCTAAGATGGTCACAAAGGACAGAGAGAAAGCAGAAATCAGTAAAAGCATCATATAAAAAATACCTTGAAAGAGGGAAAAGGTTTGGATCTAGGGGGAGAAGGAAATTAATCAGACTGCCAAGAGAAATATAGCAGGTTTAACAACACATTCAACCATGTTTCAACCTTCTAAAAATGTCAGTTTCGTATGACTCAGCCTAAGAGATTAGGAAAAAATAGGGGCCAAGAGCAGCTCTTAAGGTCACTTCTCTCTTTAGGGAGAAGAAGAAAAGTCAGCAAAAAAGAAGACAAGGGCAAGAAATCAAAATAATCATGGCAATGTGATACTTAAATAAGGTTCATGCATCTGGGAAAATGCATTGCTTTAATTTAAAACTATCTAATTAAAAACTCTCATCCAAGGATGTGAACTGAGAATTTACAGAAGGTCTACAAACCCAAAATACACGCAAGAAAGTGCTCAGCATCACAATGTCAGAGAAATAAGCATGAAAACCACAGATTTTTAAAGTAATAGTACTTGCTTCTGGCTTTAGGAAAATGCTCCCACACATTTCTTTCTTTTCTTTTTTTTTTTGGTACCAAGGATTGAACTCAGGGGCACTCGACCACTGAGCCACATCCCCAGCCCTATTTTGTGTTTTAGGTAGAGACAGGGTCTCACTGAGTTGCTTAGTGCCTCGCCGTTGCTGAGGCTGGCTTTGAACTCACGATTCTCCTGTCTCAGCCTCCCAAAGTGCTGGGATTACAGGCATGTGCCACCGCGCCCGGCTTCACATACATTTCTTTCAGAAGTATAAATTCATACAGACTTTGTGCAGAGCAACTTATCTGTATAAAATTTTTCATATATTTCATATCTCAGTAATTTCACTTCTAGGAATTTGTTATGTGCATTATGAAAAATGCACAGAGAAATATGTAAAAGGAAGTTTGCCCCAATCTTATTTATAATACAAAAAATAAAATAATCCAAATGTCTAATAATAGGGAATTTCAGATCATTATACAGTTATTTAGAAAATTACCCTCTTACACATAAAACTACTTACTGATATAGAAGAAAATGTACCCTAAATCTTTCTTCCACAACTTTTCCTCCATCATGACATCAGGCTTGCCCTGGGCAATTTTGGAACCTGGTTGTGAGGCAGTTGAGTTGGGACATACTGAGTTTGGGACTCCACAGGACACATTGATGAGGTCAGTGATCATTGCCAAGTGTAGTTGAGTGATTGCTGGCTGTTCCAGGATAGATAGGGCTTTGGGGAGTATTCCTAACACCCACTATGCTGACTCACCTAGTGTCATTTACCAAAGGGACAAGGCAGGGGACTTGAACAAGTCCTAAGGTGCCAGTATGGAAGAATGTGGGCAGCTGAGGAGAAACAAGGTTGAAATGCAGAGTCTTATGGAAGAATATTATGAACCCTAACCAAACACCAGCATGGTATCCAGAAACTAGGAACCACAAACCCGGCAGAATGACGCGGGAGAGCCCAAAACACCTGTAATGACCCTGTAAGTCAAGATGTACCAGCTTACAAAAAAAGGCTTTTTAATCAGTGTTAACCAGTCACCATTCTCACTAATATCTGCGCTAGTTTTTCAGGACTTTGGGACTGTGGTGGTCCCAAGGCAGAGGGTTAAACAATTGGGTAGTTGGTACCCGGAGTACAGCCTGTATCTGTGATTGTTTCTCTATTGCTAGTCCACGTACCTGGGGAAATTCCTGTTCTAATCTATAAAGTTCTCCCTGTCTTTAACTTATCTCAGAAGTCCATGACCTGGTTGTGGCAACTGATACTGAACCCCTGGGAGTCGACCTAACCTCCTATTTATCACATTTACTTCCTTTGAGATCTTAATCTTTGTACCCCAAATCCAAACCAGTAACATATATATATATTTTCACTCATCTTTGAGTCTCAGTAATTAGGCTTACAACCATCAACCCTGACTGTACTTTATCAGCAGTTCTCATGTCCCTTCCAGGGAAATCCTTAACTATCTCCTATGGGCCTATGTACTTGCACAAAATATTTATTATTTTTGCAAATGTAGGTTTATACCTATTTCTTCCTATAAAGAACTTCACCGAGTTTGTAAAACTATATGCAATCAACTAAAATGATGGTCTTTTAATCAGTTATAGGTCTAGCAGCTAAAATCACATGCAGTTGTGAACCATCATTTACAACACCATCATTCCTTCTGTGTGGCTCTTCTCCACAGTGTGGTAAGATGGCTGCCATACCTCTATGCATCCCAGCTGAATCCCAGGCAAAACGAAGGAAGAAGGTGGAAGAGGCAGCACCAAAAACCTCTGTTTATTTTTTATTGGTCAGAATGATGCCCTGTGTCCACCTTGAGCTGTAAAATTGAGAAATTGAGTTTTTAACTGGGCCCATTGCTACCCTGAACAAAAGCAGGTTCATAAGAAAGAGGGACACATAATAAATGGGCAACTCACAATGAGTGCCACACCAATGAAAATGTAGACAGGGTAGATGTTACCACAAGAAAATGCTCCTTCATGTGTCTAGGAATACGTGTATAATATTACATATTTATATAATACTACAGGATTGTGTAAGTGTGCTAAAATTAAAAGTATAATAACCTGGATGATTACTTATTGAACATTCTGGGGTTTCCCTTTCGTCCTTTATATTTCTCCCTTCTGAATTTCCCTTTATTTAAATCAATAATAGAATCTTAATGATAAACTTAAGAGAAGTTAGCAATGCGAATCAAGACTAATGAAAGGCATTTCTACATTTTGGCCCCAAATTAGGGCTGGCTAATTTCACAAATACAAATGCTAGACATCCAGTTAAATTTGAACTTCATGTAAGAATGATTGTGCTTTTAGTACAACTATGCTCTAAACATTGTATTGGACATCTTTGTACTAAAAAAGCATTTATGATTTATCTGAAATTCAAATTTAATTGGACATTCATGCTTGATCTGTTAACCCTACGCACAATCCATCCCTGGGACGCTATCCTTAGGAAATAACACAAAAGGAAGGGGAAAGCCCTACAGTGATAGAATACTGAAAACTGCCACCAAAGAGAACAATCAATAAACCACAGCCATTCTAATCTGTAGAATAGTGCATGGAAAAAAATAGAATAATTAAATTATATTTTAAAATTACACAGGGATATACAAGTTGGCATATGCTATAATTAAAATTCTAAAGATACCTATAAATAGTATACAGGCCAAAAAGGAATATGGAAAGAAAAAGTTGTGTTTATTAGGACAGATTTGAGAGCTTTTGCCTCTTTCTTTCCTCAGTTTTTGAAATGTCTTTATAATCGTAAAATATTCCACTGTGAGAACACGGGTGACTTACCACTAGCATCCAAGTCAAGCTAAGGAGTGACCATAGAGGTGCATAGATGTCAGGACTCAGTCTCATTCTCTCTAGGAAGGTGCTGGTCTAGATGTCTTTCTGGTTGTAACTGAATGCCTCTCTAACACTAAAGCTGAAAGGATGGGAACATTGAAACAGAATAAGATTTTTGCAGCCACCTACCATTTCAAGGGCATTAAAACTCAATCATCAGAGTAAGAAAGATTGATTTTATTATCCACGGTTTCCATGTGAGAAAGAAAAGCTCAAAATGACTCTCCAGCAAGGACACATCCTTTCAACACAAGGAAATCATGGGAATTATTATGGTTTGGATATGAAGTGTCCTCCAAAGACCCGGTGTTGTAGACTTGATCCCCAGTGTATCAATGTTCAGAAGCAGGATTTAGGGAAGTGATTGGGTCATGAGGATTCTGACTTCATGGGTGGATGAATCCACTGGTGCCCCACATGGGAAGGATGTGGGTAGCAGAATAGAAACAAGGCTTGAAATGTACAGAGCCTGAGGCTTATCTGTGAAAACCACCTTCCAGCCATCAGAGGTGTAACAGGAAGTTCAGTTCTCACCAACACCTGCTCTGTTCTTCAGGAGTCTGGGACTAAGACAGAGGGGTAAGCAATAGGTAAATGGCACCCTAAATACAGCCTGGTATCTGCTCACCATTCAAGTCTCTGATAAGTTGATGGCATTATTGTGAGGTGGTAGAAACTATAGGTGGTGGGCCTAACTGGAGGGAGTAGGTCACCAGGGGCATGGCCTGGAAAGGTATACCTTGTCCCTGGCCCCTTCTTCCTTCTTTCTCGCTCTGCTTCCCAACTGCCATGAGCTGAGAAGCTTTCCTCTACCATACCTTTCCACCATGATGTTCTGCTTCGTTTCAGGCCCAAACCAATGAAGCCAGCCAACCAAGGACTATCTGAAACTGTATGCCAAACTAAATCCCTCCTCTAAGTCATTTTTATCAGATAGTTTAGCCACATCAACAAAAAGCTGGCTAATACAGAAACTAACACAAAATAATACCTGTGCTATCTAAGACGGCTCTGAGCTGAAAAAGCTCTCTCTGGTAGTATCTTTAAGCTTATACCTCAAATGCTGGTGACCAGGTTAACTATAATGACATAAAATGAATGGAATGCCTTCCTTTTGGAATGATTTACACTTTATGATGCTTTTCTCATCATGATAAACTCATACAGTCACCTACACTTATCACCCTGCTGTCCCTGTGACCCACCCACAACTCACATCTGCACAATGACCTGTTGGCCTGCATTGAGAATTCTACCTGAAGCCAGGAAATGGAGTGAGGCAATGTTGTATCATCTTCCCCAAACATACTCCTTCCCTTACAGGGCCATCCTAAAATTTTGCAGTCTGTAGTCAATATCCCCCAAATTAAGAAAGCTTCCCATTCCTTCTCCATGCCTCCTCTGAGGGGAATTGTTCAAGGGAACCTCTCAGAATGACAGCACTATTAGAGTGAAAGGTTCATTCTGACAGAACTTGTCAAGTTGAGCATATCATTTCACCACTGCCTGGAAGAATACTGAATACGGTGGGCACCCATCTGCTTTAGTCACTTTTTTCACCACTTTAACCAAAAGACCTGACAAAAGCAATTATAGGAGGAAAAGTTTACATGGGGGCTCATGATTTCAGAAGTCTCAGTCCATAGATGGCTGACTCCATTGCTCTGGGCCCAAGGTGAGGCAGACCGTCATGGCTGAAGAGCATGGCACAGGAAAGCAGCTCGGGGCATGGAACCAAGAAGCAGAGACAGAGCTCTCCTCACCACAAACAAAATATATACCCCCGATGACCCACCTCCTCCAGCCACACCCTACCTAAAGTTACCACCCAGTTCATCCCTATCAGGAGGTTAATGCACTTATTAGGTTAAACCCCTTACAACCCAATCATTTCACCTCTAAACTTTCTTGCATAGTCTCACACATGAGTTTTTGGGACCCCCTCATATCTAAACCATAACAATATCCTATGATACCTCCACAGGGAGATGACAAGTTGCTTGGGATATAGACACTGGGTTGTGTATATAGACAAGTAAAGGATTTTTTTTTTTTAAGTCTGGGCCAAGAAAAGTGGAGAGAAATCCTAATACTGTTGGTACCAAGAGTCTCTAAGGTCCTTTGGAAAGTAAAAGCAATTTTATCTTTGAGATAGTATTAATCAAAAGTCTGCAAAGATGAGGTAAATTAAAAGAAGGTATGGGGGTAATATCCCTAAGAGTCTGTCAGCAACATTTCAACTACATTTTAGACAGGTTTTAGAATGCCTGACCTGTCCCTTCCCCTTCTCAGAAAATCTGATCCAATCCTTCCCTGCCCCCACCAAAAAAAAAAAAAAACACACTGGAAATTAGCCTCATATCCACATTCCCCTTAGTTACTACAGACTGGGCCAAGGGGACAAAGCAAACTTGAAGGGGTCCTAAACTTTGGTGGGCCAAATATCCATGAAATTCACTTTCTCTGGTTCTGGACCTCTTACCTCACTGACTAACTCTCCTCAGTCGTTTTGGTAGGGATGAGGGTCTTCTAGAGGTTGGAGCACCCTAAGGAGTAGTCACAGGACTCCTCTCTGCCCTGTAAACACTCTCATTAGGTGATCTTAACTAGACCCTGGCTAGAATTAGCTAATGTCCAACCCTGATTCCCCCTCCCTGTTCCAGATTCAAGTGTCCAAGCCGCTGCTGACATCTCCATTTGGCTGTCTAGCAGGCCTCCCAAAACTTCACACATTCAGAACATACATTTAATTCCCTTTCCCAGTCTTCCCCCTTGTCAATAAATCCTGAATAGCCAGTTCCTCTGGCTAAACCTCAGCCATCCATCTCAATCTCTCTCTCTCAACACCCCACATCAGACTCACCTGCCAACTTTGTAATATCCCTAAATGGCCACCTCTTACCAACTTCACAGCCACCGCCCTGACCCAGCCACTGTCATCTCTCATGGGATTACTCCAGTCATCTCCTACTTAGTCACCATCTTCCACTCTTGCCCTCTGCAATCTATTTTTCAGAGAGCAACCAGAGAGATCTTTTTAAAATGTGGATCAAATCCTAGAACTTCCCAACTTAAGATCCTTCCCCTAATTGGCTCTCCAATTCACCTAGGGATAAAAAAAAATTCCAAACTCCTGACCATACAAGTCCCTTTGTCAGTTCTGGGGCTACTTCTTCTCTCTCAGACCTCAAATCCTACCACTCACCCCTTCAGGCATTATGCTCCAGCCACTATGGCTTCCCGCTGTCCCCTCAACACACCACGCTCCTTCTGACTCAGGGACTTGATGCACACTGATCCCTTTGCCTGGAGTTGACTTCCCCAGGTCTAGGCATCACTTACTGTGTTCATCATTCAGGCCCATGTAAATCTCCTTGAACCCTTTCTTTGAAGTGACATGACATCCCTCATCTCTATCACACTGTGTCCCCTTTCCTTATGTCACTTTTTCTGTACTTATCAATGGCTGAAAGGGCATTGTTCCTTGATTTGTTCACTTGTTGATCTGATTATTGTCCAAACTTCCCACTAGGAGGTAAGACTTAAAACCAAGCCTGAGCACAGTAGGTACTCATTAATACTTGGTAAACGAAAGCAGACAAGTCAGCATCTATGAATGGACAGCAGTAAGGGCTAGACACAGCGGTGGATAGAGACATGCAAGGACGGAGGCCATATTGAACCTAGTGGAGGAAGCCTACTGAGGAGACAGAGAAAGAAGGTGGACACATCGTGCCTATGGAGACCACAGCTTCATTTCTGGTCATTTCCTGCCCATGTTCCCATACAGCCTTGCTGCCATTCACACCTCTATCTGGAAGCTTTTCCTCTGCCGGGGCTCCTCCATGCACCCCACAGCACTGAGTGCCAGCTTATATCAGACGCTGCAAAGCTACCTGCTGTCCCTGTATCTGCTTCTTTTCTAATGTCAAAAGAGCATCCTAGGGGAAGTGAGAGGGACAAAGGAGGACACTGCCCAACCACAGTCCCCCATTCTACAGGGAGAGAAGCCGAGACCCAGAGGTGAATGTATCTTTCTCATGAGACCCAGCTAGTTGCTATCAAAGTCAGATTTTGGAAATAGAATGGATTAATCCTTCCTTCCATGAAATGTGATCTCTATACCTTGTACATGGAACCCACTCCTTTGGAAGTCAATCACAGCACAATAGCCTTCACTCTCCCAAAAAAGGGGTCTGTAAACAACTCTGTCACCCAGAACGCTATTTTCATTAAATAAAGCTTTGAAGTTACAACATACATTCCTTTAAAAGATAATGGGCATACCAGCAATGAGCCTTCTCTGTAGCAACAACTGCTGCTGTTTTAACAGTCCTTCTCTCACACGCCTCCTACAGCTAATCACTTGACAGTTTTAACTGCGTATTAATGGCAATGCATAATTAATAAATCGGATTACTTTCCCTTTGCACATCTGAACATATAAAGCAATCTGCCAACATTTGAGGAAATGCCATCATGTTATGAGGCATTAAATCATATTTAAATAAGCAAGGAATTAAGACACAAGGATAATGGCAAACTTGCCCAAATATTATAAAGCACATCCAGCAAAGTGGCACAGCAATGAGGCAGAAATACTCATTCTTCTGCCTCCAATTATTCATACCTTGTCAAATAATAAGAAAGACCTGCTTGCAAACACATAGCCATTTCACTGCATTCCTCAAGCCTTTTCAATAAAAATAGATCCCTGCTGCCACCCACCTTCTTAAAAAAAAAAATCCACCCAAGAAACATAATTCATATCTCCTCCAATGACTTCATATGAAAGGTTAATGGCACAGTGAGCTGCCAGCAGTCAGCAGTATTTGCTATTTTGACTTCTCACTTAAAGAGTTTCATTATTCTGTACAACGCCAAACAAATGCCTTTATTTAAACAACCCCCAACTGACCTTTATAACCTAATACTAGTTTCATGTTGATAGCTCTCTACAAGCATTCATTTTAAGACTGGCCTGCTGAATTATCCAAAAACAATATACCTGTTGCAGCACATTCTTGCAGATGGCACAGATGTAGGGGGAGGCCACCCAACTGTTTCCCTGCAGATCTTCAGGATTGGCTCCTTGTAGGGGCATCTCCATACCTTCCAACCCCTCCCTTCCATCCTTCCCCATTCTAAGCTAATAGACTGTGCTCTTCCCAAACAGCACCCCTTTGTTTATGACCTTTGGATCTGATTGGTCCAGGAGTGCATTTAAGCTTCTGTAGTTTCTAGAATAAAGTGGTGTTCTTTGCTTCTCCTCGCCCTGGCTGTATCCCCTTTTGTCCCGGGTATTTCTGCGTCTCCCTGGGGCGAAGCAAATTTTTACCTACACCCTGGGGCCTGGGGAGATTGGCTCCGCGAATCGCCACCATCCAGAGGGACCCCATATCGTCTAACCCAGGGACCCTTTCTCCATCTCTCTTGGACTCCAACTCGTCGAGAAGCCACGCGGCCTCCCCCAGCCCTTATCAAAGCAACAGCTCCTGTGCATATCATTGCTCTGTTCCTGTCAGGACTGGTCTTGAAACTTCAAGGACCTCAACCACAGTGGGTTAAAGTGGTCTTGTCAGGGGCAGGGTAGGGAGAGGGAATTTAGCAGGTGTTCCTACCCAGCAAAGGGAAGCCTGAGGAGTTTCATTCTACTTGGAAGGGAGCTTCAAACAGAAGTGTGGGCTCTGGAGACACTAAATTCTGTGAACATTCCACACCCCTAAAGGACTGGGTGCTCCCACAAAAACTATCACTACAACAAGACATTGGGACTGGTGTGTCATACCTCATTGATGGTTCTCAAATCATCTGCTGCCAGTTGGCTACAAAAAGCTCCAGCTGGCCTAGGTCTCCAGCTGGCACTTTTTGAGCCTTAAGGTGAAGCCTCTCAGCATGTAAAGGCCCAAGGGTTTGAGACATGGAACAAGTTTTGATGCTAGAAAAGGTTTGGAGAAAATTTTTAATTGTTGTTTGGGGTTTTCCCCTTAAAGTGTGGTGCTCAGACAACCTGCATCTTAATCCTCTGCGATATCTATTAAGTATGCAGATTTGCAGGACCCTCTCCTTATCTTTTGAATCTAAATCTCTGAGAGGTGGGGCCCTAGAATTTGTACAAACGCCCCAGGTTGGAGAAGCCCTCCCTTAAGAACAGAAGCAATAAAAAGACCCTTTTCTGACCTCCTTCCCTTGATTGCTCTTCTCTTATTATCAAAAAGAAAGAAAAAAGAGAACAAAATATGCAATGCATTTAATAATGTTAGAAAATGTGCTGTTTACCACAATGTCAGTAAGTCACAGGAACACAATACGACCAGCCTACAACTGGGTCTGCTTAGGATTCAAAAGCGTTAGCACATTATTTTTTAGGTTAAACCTCTTTAATGAGTTATTTGGTATTCACTGTCTCAACAAAGCCCTTTTCATACAGAAAACTGCTTCTTAATATTGTTGATATCACACTGATGGAAACAAGATTAGGCCATGGCACAAACAGTCCATGGACTTAAAAATAGCCCATTTACGCCTGTTATTGATTTCACATCCCCCAAAAAGTTTTCAGATAACGGGAAGGTAGGAGCCCATTGGTTTGAGCATTTCTTTCACTCCATCCTCCCCTTGGTCCGGTCAGCCAGCCCAAGTGTGGTGGAGCTACTGGAACCAGGCTTCAGGTTGGTATGGTATTTAAAGATGAATCCCTTTGCATCTTCACAAGGAAAAAAAGATGGAACTTCAATTGATTGACATAATTAAAGAACTCAGATGGCAGTCCTTGACAAGGCAATGGACAAACACTAGGCCAGCTGGGCTGTGCTCCACCCAAGAGCAGCCCAGCGGAACCCTCCAGCCACCAAGGCAACAGTTTGATATCCTGTGGAAGTGTGAGCTAGTAGTGGCATGTAGCCCCATCAATGTGATCCTAACCTAGTGCCCGGCCTTGTAATGTCACAGGACTAACGGAGGAGAGTTGAGTATTTAAGTTATTGTATTGAAATTGCTTTCTAAATCTGGCTTCATAATCCCATGCCCCACCCCCAGCCCTCCATGAAGATCCTCACTAATGCTGCCACAGCCAAGCTGGCTGCTTGTTTTCTACTTGTAAGAGTGCAAACAGGAAGAAAAAGGCATCAGTATTTGTCCAAAGAGTATTTGTCTCTTGGCACTTATTATTTTCAAATAATAGCCCCTTTGGTGGGCAATTATTTGAGAAGTAAAGTTCTCTTTCAGGGTGTGATTGACACGAGTTCTTTATCCCTGCCAGAAACTGATACACATTAAAGAGGCTCTTCAAATTGCAGCTTTTCTCCCCAAATCCCTCTCTAACTAAAACAGATGTGCAGCATCACAAGCTCAACCTTCCATTCCAAATGGTCAAATATGCAACCTCCATAGATGCCCCACAAAGACACTTATCCCCGTGTATTATTTAATACTCAAAATTCATATCTCCTCAGTCACTGCTAGGATCATTATTTTTCTTTTATTATATGTCAGTGAAGAAATCAACAGCTTAAAAAAAAACAAGGCAGGAGAATTTTCCGGACATCATATGGTTAAATAGAAGCCTATTGACTTTAGAAGACTGAGCTCTCTTCCTTAGGGTGCAGCGGTAATAGGGTGCAGAATTCATGTCAGATTGGGCTGTCTCTCCATCCCTGGCTGAGGCCATTCCAGCTAGGACTCTGATCCAGATCACTGAGCCCATATGCAATAAAGAGCCACAACAAGAACAATAATTACTACTGAGATGCAAAATCTCCTCTCCCCACTTCCAAAGAGGCAAAAGAAAAGGCAATGTATTTTTCTCCTTGTATTGGTTAACGGTGGTTTTTCTTTCAGCAGATAAGGAACAAAATAATAAACTGCAGGAAACAATGCTCATAAAAGATAAATATAGCCTCAGTGTCTTCCCCACTCATGATCTCATAAAGCCAGAGGCAATCCGAAAATGGCAACTGGCACAAGGTTGATGCTAAAATTTTCTAATCAAATCTATGAACCTAAGCCAAGAAGACACTTTTCTTGGATTGAAATAATCCATAAATAGCAGACTAATATTTCAAATCAGCTCAGCATGATTTGGGCTTATCTTTGGTAATAAGCAAACACCTCACAAATACCTCACAAACCTTCCCATAACCAGTTAAAGCTGGATGGCTGCAGTCAAGAATATAAAAAGAAGATGGGTCCATTTGACCTAGTTATCCCACTCCTTGGTTTATACCCAAAGGACTTAAAATTAGCATATTACAGTGAGGCAGCCACATTACTGTTTATAGCAACTCAATTCACAACAGCCAAGCTGTGGAACCAACCTAGGTGCCCTTCAACAGAGGAATCGATAAAGAAAATTTGGTATACATGTCCAATGGAATATTATTCAGCCATAAAGAATAATGAAATTATGGCATTTACCGGTAAATGGATGGAAATGGAAACTATCATGCTAAGTGAAATAAGCCAGTCCCAAAAAGCAAAAGGCCAAATATTCTCTCTGATATGTGGATGCTAACCCACAACAAGGGAGGGTGGGGAGGGGAAGTATGGAAGTTCATTGGATTAGACAAAGGAAAATGAAGGGAAAGGAGAGGGAATGGGAATAGGAAAGGCAGCAGAATGAATGGAACATCACTTTCCTATGCTCATGTATGAATACACAACCAGTGTAACTCCACATCATGTTCAACCACAAGAATGGGATCCTAATTGGAATGGGTTGCACTCTATGTATGAATGTCAAAATACACCCTACTGTCAGCAGGGCGCAGTGACGCACGCCTGTAATCCCAGCACTTTGGGAGGCTGAGACAGGAAAATCGCAAGTTCAAAGCCAGCCTCAGCAACGACAAGGTGCTAAGCAACTCAGTGAGACCCTGTCTCTACATAAAACACAAAATAGGGGCTGGGGATGTGGCTCAGTGGTCAAGTGCCCCTGAGTTCAATCCCCAGTACCCACCCCCAATAAAATACCCTACTGTCATGTATATCTAAAACCAACAAATTTTAGAAAAAAGAAGAAGAAGGTGAGTGAAAGCTCTGTAGATGGGGATAAGGCACCTTTCCTGTGTAGAAGCCTAGGTTACAGCTGGACATCTAACGCAAGGCTGACAAGCTCTGTTCTTTTTATCTTTAACTGTTTCCTTAGATCAAAATAACACATATGTGCATGGATATTTTTTAGAAAGTCAACTAGAACTATAAAGCTGAAAAGAAAAAAGAGCAGCTCATTACCCTAACCCTTGTCCTTTCTAGTCCTGTTCCCTGCAAGAAGTCACTCTCAAATTTTTTAGTTATTTCCTATGATTGTATCTGCCATATTTTTATATTAAATTCTTCATTGCTGCTTCTTATTTCCTTTTTCTTTTTTCTTTCTTTCTTTCTTTTTTTTTTGGTACCAGGGATTGAACTCAGGGGCACTCGGCCACTGAGCCACATCCCCAGCCCTATTTTGGATTTTATGTAGAGACAGGGTCTCACTGAGTTGCTTAGCACCTCACTTTTGCTGAGGCTGGCTTTGCACTTAAGATTCTCCTGCCTCAGCCTCCCGAGCTGCTGGGATTACAAGTGTGTGCCACTATGCCCAGCTCTTATTTCCTTTTTCTATCTGGACATTATCTACCACTTTCTACTTTTAGAATATAATTTAGCTGTGTGCTGCTTCCTTCCCATGTCACCTCACCTCTATATAGTGTCATCACTATTTTGATTAAAGCCATATAGTATTTCTGGACACAGTTGCAAGGCCCTGAGCAATTTAGCAAGACCTTGTCTCTAAATACAATATAAAAAGGGCCAAGGATGTGGCTCAGTGGTTAAGTGCCCTGGCGTCCAATCCCCAGTTTAAAAAAAAAAAAGCCATATAGTATTCACATTGTTATGACCATGAAACAAGACAGTCTTATTTCAAATTCTGCTTCCCAACAGGCACCAGTTATGTGAACTTGTGCACCAATTTTCAATATTTGTGAAATAAAAATAGTATTCACACCTACTTCATAAGTTGTGGTATGGGTTACATGAATGATTATGTTCCAACACTTAATGTGGTACCAAGCACAAAGTGAGTGCTCTCTAAATGCAGAGTCAGGATAGATTTATTTTCTTGTTCATTCTTTTCCATCTGCCTTTGCCTCAGTTTTCATTGATTTAATTTGCTACATAACTTTGATTTATGTATGTTGAAAACTCCCATGAGACTCTTAACTTCCTCTCCCTGCAGGTAGTATTTTACATAGTTTTTGTTCATATGTTTTTTTAAAGACATCCTTCTGGACATGCTTCATCCAAATTCTTTGGGCCTGGATACACACTTCAAATTAGCAATTCCTTTCTCCTCTGTACTGTGTGGGCCCTTGACCTTTCTCCTCTGTACTGTGTGGGCCCTTGGATCTCTCTCTTTTCCTCCTTCTTGATCTGGACTCCTTTGTGATAGAGCACATCCCCCAGCATATTCCTAAGGCCAGGTAAATGGGAGGGAAATTCCTTCAGCCAGGGAGATTTGAAATGTCTTGATCTTACCTTAACATTTGTCTGAATTTTGGCAGAATACAAAATTCCAAGTGAAAGTACTTTTCCTTCAAAATGTTAAGGATAATATTCCATCATCTTCCAGCTGCCAGTGTTTCTATTGAAAAGTCTAGTGTCGGGCTGGGGATGTAGCTCAGTGGTAGAGTGCTTGCCTAGCATGCATGAGGCCCTGGGTTTGATCCTCAGTACCGCATATAAATAACAAACAAATAAAATAAAGATCCATCTACAACTAAAAAAATATTAAAAAAAAGAAAAAGAAAAAGAAAAGTCTAGTGTCACTCTGGTAACTGATTTCTTTTTCCCTCTGGCAGCTCAGAAGATTTTTCTTCCATCTGGATGTAAAATTTGATGATATGCATTTCTTGTAATAAACACACAGTGGAAGTTTTCAATCTGGAAGTTCATACCCTTTGGAAAATTTTCTTTTTTTTTTTTTTCTCTTCTGATTTTATTTCTTCTTTGTTCTTTTTTAGGGAACTCTCTTAGTTGCAGTTTAACTTCTTGGTTTTTTCTCCATTGCTATCTTTTCTATATCCCCATCTCTTGGTATTTATTCCACTTTCTGAGAATTTTTCAATTTTGTTTTCCAACCTTTCATTTTTATTTCTGCTTCTATATTTTTAATTTCCAATTTCTGTTTTCTCAATATCCCTTTATTATTAATAGCACAATATTCTAGTTTGAGTACAATAACTTCTCATCTCTCTAGAATCCTATACTCAAATTATTTTTAACTTTTGTTTGTTGTATTCTTTATTTTTCTTCTGAATTGCTATTTTTTTCTCTTAATTTTTACTCTGTTCTTCATGGAAAAGACTCTCCTCAACTATGTGGTAATATTTGGCTCTCAGTTTCTATTTAAGTGAGAATCATAGAAAAATAAATGGAAGCTCTGGGAAAGTGGGTAAAACTCACCAGGGATGATTGGTAGGGACCTGTAATGTTGCTGGGTTATGTTTCAGTCAGCTTTTTTGCTGCTGTGACTAAAAGACCCAAACAGCATAATTGTACAGGAGGAAAAGTTTACTTGAGGCCTCATGGTTTCAGAGGCCTTAGTCCATAGAAGGCCAGCTCCATTCCTCAGGGCGAGGTGAGGTTGCACATCACAGTGGAAGAGTATGGTAGAGGGAAGTAAATGATCAGGAAGCAAAAAGAGACTCCACTCGCCAGATACAAATATATACCCCCAACCCACGCCCCAATTCCCACCTCCTCCCACCACATCCTACCACTTTAGTTCCCAGTAAATTAATCTCTATCAGGGGATTAATTCACTGATTGAGTTAAGACTCTTATAACCCAATCATTTCTCCTCCAAACCTTCTTGCATTTTCTCACATGTGAGCTTTTGGGGGACACCTCACATCCTAGCCAATTTCCCAGTAGAGATATTCTCCCGTAGATGCACATGTCTGTATTAGGTGGGGAGGTAGGGAATCTCACTCTAGAGTCTCAAATCTAAAGTTTCTCAGTCTCAACACTACCAATATTTTGCACCAGGCATTTCTTTGTTTTGGTGCTGCCCTATGCATTGTAGACTAGTTAGCAGAACCTCTGGTATCTACCCACTTAATGCCAATAGCAAATTTTTGCCAAATTGTAAATCAAAAAGAAAATGTCTCCAAGCATTGTCAAACATCTGTTGACTTGTCCTACAGTCTAGGAGCTCCCCAGTTCACACTCTCTAGGCAGCATCTTGAATGAAGAGAAGGAAGTCCTTTCTAAAATAATCTTCCTAGTAGCCCTACCTTCAGAAGTATCTAGTACCACCAATATCTGTTCCTTTCTGGGGTTTTGGGGCATAAATCAGCTTGCTAATTTCTGTCTGTAGGTTTTTGATTAATCAGAAAAAACTAAAACTCAAGTCAGTTGCCATATATCCATCTGCTTTCTGTATCTCAAGATGTTGTTTACAGGGCTGGGGTTATGGCGCAGTGGTAGCGTGCTCGCCTAGCACGCAGGAGGCACTGGGTTCGATCCTCAGCACCACACAAAAATAAAATAAAGCTATTGTGTCCACCTACAACTAAAAAATAAATATTTTTAAAAAAAGATGTTGTTTACAATCTCCTGTGTATTCATTTCCTACTTTCTTTGTCCTCATGGGTTTATGCTGCTTCATCTTTTTTCTGACATTTGTGTGGTATTAAGTATGGAGAAGAACCAAAAATAAACATTGCACATGGGTATGGTGTTTAACCTGACACCACTCAATTCTTTAATTCTCAAATTCTGGTAAGGGAAGAAAGATAACAATTCTCCCAGAGGCCGGGAAAACATCACCTAAGCATCTCTCATCTGAAAGTTCAAGACCATATTGGTCTTTTGTGCATATTTTACCAAAATCTCAGTGTTTAAAACTGGAAAAACATATTCAGTTTCATGTATTGCAGTAAGACCAAATCTGGACCAAATCTCATCCCAACAGGTCTGGTGAAGCTTGAATTGTTTTGATATTGAACAAATCTCTAGAACACAGCCCTGATACTACCAATAAATCTAATGTAACCACTTTCTTCTCCATATTAAAGATGAGATTTTATATCTCAGGAGGACATACATCTGTACCATCATCAGCCCCCAAAAGTCAAGTGATGCCAAGGAACTATCCACCTGAATTTGTTCACTTCTTCCACATTCTTAATTACCACCATCCTGGACCAAGTCACCATCATCTCTTGCCTAGATTCCTGTCTGGTCTGTCACCATTCAGTCCAGTTCAGTCCATTCTCTATTAGAGCAATCTTTGCAAAGAACAAATATGATTATTTCATGTGTCCCCAAGCCACACTCCTACTTTAAAACTCTGTGGCTTTCCATTGATCTTGGAGGGAAGACTGAAGTCCCTAATCCTATGGCTGGTCCCTGTCTCACCTCATAACAAGCTTTCTCCTGCTCCTTGTGCTTCAGCCTTTCCCCAAGTGCATCCACCATGGCCTTCCCTTTCTACTAGTCCTTCTTCCTGGAATGCCTGGAATTACTGGAATGTTATTTATTCACATACCCCTCTCCGCTATTTCCTACCTATCCATCAAATTCCAACTCATTCAGGGTGTCAGCAGACTTCCCTAACCCTGTGACCAAGAGAGTCTCTTTATTTCATCTTCCTCACCATTCCTCGTTATCACAACAATTCTTTGTGTTTTTAAGCGCTTCTTTGGTTCCTGTGCCTCTACTCCTCCACTGGACTGTACCTCTAGGAGGGCAGGAACAGTGTCTGTCACTTATCACTCTAACCGCAGAACTTTAGCCCATTGACATACATTGTTCATAGACACACACAAAAAAGTCACTATTTGTTGTATAAATGAAGGATCATTAAATTCCCATAAGTAAAAGAACCAGCCTAGGTGCTCTAGAAAGAACTAGTTTTTCATTCTTTAAGTGATTCTTTTTGAAACCTTTTAAGTGACTTTTTGAGTGGCTTGATAATTTTGGTTGGACAATAGAAAATGATTTTCATCATGGAGAGGGTTGTAAAATGCATGGAGGGTGCTGAGTCAGATTTCTAGCTGACAACATGTCCATTTTCTCCTGTCTATATTACTGCATGGCAAACTGCCCAACCAAAAATATTTCCCCAGCCTTCCTTATAGGTAAATGCAATGAGATTTAAAAATATACAAATAAACAAAACAAAAACAAAAAGAGAGGATTGACTCCACTAGGATACAAGGCACTTTGCTTCTTTTCTCCATCTTTCTATCTGGAGCACAGTTGTGATGGCTCAAGCTTCAGCAGCTATATTGGACTACAAGGTGAACTTAAGAATAGAAATGGATCATACAGAGGGAAAAAATACTAGAAGAGTCCTGGATCCCTGATAAATAACGCACACTCTCACATTCCCTTGTCTGACTCCCGCCAGGTGGATTTTGGAAGAGAAACAAAAAACAACAATAAATCCTTATACTTTTGAACCACAGAAGTCAGCCCTATCTAGCAGCCAAACACAATTCCTAATGGATGTGATAGGTAATGAAAAGAAAACAAAACAAAACAAAACTCTGCTCCTATATACTTTAGAAACTCCTGGTGATAAAATGGGTTGGCTCAGAGAAACAAGAAATCATCAGGGAAAATCAAGTCAAATCATATCCCTGAAGTGGCTTCTCAATGAACCATGGTGTTCTACAGCATCCAGTGATGGACATTCTGCCACTCCTTTCATGATGAAGGTCATTTCCAACTGCATTTCCAAATCAATTCTACCCAAAAGAGTCATTCTTCAAATATAAAACTTCATGATGTACAGACTAACTTCAACACTGCCCAGATAGTTTTTACTTTTAAATTCTATAAAGACTACAATGAAATTTGCAACTCTAGTACATGAAATCAGTTCCGTTTAAAACAGAAGTGAGAGATAACATTAACTGAACACTTAGTCTGTGCCAGTCTCTGTGCCAGATGCTTTGTACAAATCATTTTATGTGAACCTCACAATAGCTCCATAAGGTAGATATCATGTTCATTTTATAAATAAGGAAACTGGAGGTCAGAAGAGGCAAATGATTTTCTCAAGATCTCTCAAACAATTAGTAAGGTTAGGATTTAAACACATCTGCCTCCATATCCTGTACTATTTCTTCTGCCTCAAAGCCAGCAATTATTAGTGTCTTGAGTGTGTAGTTGCGGCCTCACTAGGTTGTATTAATGACTAAATGTTCTTCTTCATGGGACTTATCATGAAGTTCTTGTGGGCTGAATTTTATCTGCCCAAAAGATATATCAAAGTCCTAACCACAGTATCTGGGAATGTGATCTTATTTAGAAACACAATTTTTGAAGGTAAGGTCATATTAGATTAGGGAGGCTGCAGTCCTTACAAGAGGGAAACCTGCACAAAGACACACAGGGGAGAGACCATCATATAAAGATGGCGACAGAGATTGCTGTGATAGGTCCACAAGCCAAGAAAGGCAATGATTACTGGAAACCACCAGAAGCTAAGGAGAAAAGTGATTCTCCTCTGGAGACTTCAAGGGAGCATGGCCCCGCTGTCACTTGTAAGAGAATATGGTTCTGTTGTGTTAAGCATCTCATTTGTGGTGATTTGTTCCAACAGTCCTGGGAACTAACACAGAAGGCATCCCACACTTTGGGCTGGTTTGACCTTAGCAGTAATGTCTGTTTGGGGAGTATAAACTTATGCCCTCGTCTTGTTAAAATAGGATGGTACAATGGTCAGATAGAGCTGGGAATGTGTCCAATACCAGCTCCTGTCCAGTCCAGGAACATGCTGGGAAGGATGAGAGAGATGGAGAAGGGCAGACGGAGTGGTGGGTGGCTTGGGCTAAAGAACTGGGCTGGACCAATGAGCCATGAGCACATAACAAGTGTTCTGGATGCAAAAGCCCTCATTACTGGACTGGAACAATTTAAGGACCTTGTTTGTATCCAGTCCCCCAAAATTGGGCACGAAAGGTAAATCATTTTAGTCCTGTGTTTATATTTTGAGCATCTGTTGAGTTTAGACCAGTACAGACCTCATTGCATAGGAACTGGCTCCAATTTGGGGATTTTATATAATGCAAGGATATTGTTAATGTGTTCAGTAACAGGTTTAATTAACTGAAGTAAATGCTTAAAGTCATTTGGGAAATAATTATTCAAAATTTACACCCTGAAATGCATGCAATCATTAATAATGCAAACAAATGCAAGCCAAGAAAATATTCTTGTTAAAATAAAATTAAATAGGAGATAATGGAACTGAAAGGTATCTCTGACTTGCTTTTTCATTATTTAGCTTATCTCCTACTGGAAGTACCCACCTCTAGGTAGTTTTAAGGAAAACATAAATAAACATTCAAAGACAATGATTGTAATGGTTATAACATTTTTCTAGACTAGTTGCCTTTCAGTGAAAACAGGAAGTTGAAATACACGAATCTTGTCAAAGCTCCCTTCTTTTTAGGATGACTTACTTGTTCAGTTTTCCTAGGAACATCCTAGTTTTAGCAGAGTCCCCTCATCCCAGGAATCTCCCCAGTCCTGGGCAAATCTGGACATTCGACACCTCACCTCTAATAAAAAAGAGTGATGGCCAAGTGAGCATCACATGGGACCAAATGTCTAGAAGGTGTGGGCAAAGAAGAATCTTGCAGGGTAAATGTTAGTCCAAGGGATGAGTCAAAAACAAGGCTAATGGGCTGAAAAACAAAGGTCACTTTTCAACTGCACTCACACAGTACGTGCTGGCTTCTTCATCACTCCTCTACTTGCTCATCACTCCGTCAGGACTCAGCTCTGGCTCCTCGTTTTCCACCTACTCCCATGCAAAGTTGGTTCATCCAGTCCAAGGCTTTGAGTACCATGTCTGCAACGATGGCCCTCTAGCTTTCTCTGACTCTCTAGCTTTCATGTCTCCCCCTAGGTCCATGTATCCAACCAGTGATTTAACATTCCCAGTGGGCGTTTTCATTTTAGTCTGACTGGTATTTTCACTTGGCATGTATTAGTTTACTACAGCTGCCATAACAAAGTACCACAGATGAATGACTTAATCCACAAAATGTATTTTCTCACAATTCTAGAGCCTGGAAGTTCAAGATCAAGGTGGGTGTAGGGTTGGTTCCTTCTGAATTCTCTCTCTTTGGCTTGTAATGGCTGTCCTGGTGTGCCTTCCTTCTGCATCTTCCTTCTGCATGTGTCTGCATCCTGATCTCCCCTTCTAATAATGATACCAGTATTGGATTAGGGCTCCCCCAAATGACCCAAATTTCACTTAACTGTCTCTTTAAGACTCTATGTCCAGGGGCTGGGGTGGTAGCTTAGTGGTAGAGTGCTTGCCTAGCATGTGAGGCATTGGGTTCAATTCTCAGCACCACATATAAATAAATAAAATAAAGGTCCATTGACAATTTTAAAATATTTTTATAAAAGATTCTATGTTGGAGTAATCCCATGCTGGGGTACTTGGGTTAGAACTTCAATACATCAGTCGGAGTGGGTGGACACAACTCAGTGGATAATATAGAATTTTGATCAACCAAGTTCACCCTCAGCCTCACAATACATGCCCCAAGATACCCCTAGGCTTCCCCAGCTCAGAAATTACTAGATGCAAATTCACCAAATTACTAGATGCAAAACCAGGAATCAGTCTTGAACCTCCTCCCCTCCCCACTTCCCAGCTTATTTTAATCTATCACATTGGCCCTGCCTTTAAGAGATTCCCTCAGCCTCTCATCTTCTCTGTCTCTCTTACTATCAACACCTTATTCAAACCACCATCACATCCTAGGTTACAACAAAACCTAATGAGCCTCCCTGTGTCAGCTCTTATCCACTATCATCAATTCTTATCAAAAGCAAACATTTATGAAAAAGAATATGTCATTTTCCTGCATATAGTTCTTCAATAGTTTCCCATCACCCTTAATAAAAAAGCTCAAACCCATTGGACTGGCCTCCAAATCACTGTGCACCTGGGCATCCTCTTCTGAGCATTTCCCCTTTACTGTCTAAGACAAGCACACAGGTCTGATTTCTGTTCTGACATTAAGAATGTCAAGCTCATTCTTACCTCTGGGCTATTTCCTCTGCCTAGAATGCTCTATCTCTTGCTATTCTCATGGCTTATTCTTTTCTATTGTTCAAATATTGGATTAAGTCCTATTTCCCAAAGAGTTTTTCTATAACCATTCAGCAAAATGTGGTCTCATAGTCACTCTACTCTACTATATGAATAGACATATACTTTAATTAAAATTATTTCACTTTTAATTTTTTTTTTTTTTTTTTTGGTACCAGGGATTGAACCCAAGGGTACTTAACCACTAAGGCACATCTCCAGCCCTTTTTATTTTTTATTTTGAGACCGGATCTCACTGAGTTGCTCAGGGCCTCACTAACTTGCTGAGGCTGGCCTCAAACTTGTGATCCTCTTGCCTGAGCCTCCTGAGCCGCATGGATTACTGGTGTGTGCCACTGTGCCTGGCTTGCTTCTAATTTTTTAGTTGCATTTTAACTCTATCTATTTAATTGAGAGTAGAAATGCCTGTCTTTTACACTCTTGTATTCCTACTGGCTAGAAGAGTAGAGTGGTACATAGTAGGTATTGGTAAATGTTTGCTATTTCTATTGAAACAAATTAGTTACAAATCCAAGACAGATGTACTACCTTTTACCCAGAGTGATCTCAGGAAAGAATATAGTAGACATATTATATTAATAATAGTGGATTAATTCTCCAGTATCTTCTGAGAAACACAACCACAGCTCTTAACACATGGGCACAGCCTTAAGTCATGCGTGTGTAGGGATTTGAGAGGAGTGGCCATTCCCAGATAGTTTACCTACACTTCCTAGTCCTTGCTTACTAAGTCTTACATGCTCAGATATTTTAAAGAGGTAAGACTAAGAGTTAGAGACCAAAACCGGACTAATAATACCGGAGGGAAAAAATGGGGAAAAGCAAATACTTGGTACATTCTTTGCATTTAACCTTCAAGCTGCACTTGGCAGTCTGGGAACATTTCTCGCCTATCATTTCACTTAAATGCACAGCAAGCCTGGGAGCCAGGGGTCTTAGTCACAACCTGGGCCCCACACCCCATTCCAGCCGTAAAAGTGCTTGCTCGTGACGAGGTGGTATGACCTCTCACTCTCCCACAGTTTGTCAACACAAGGCAGATATCTGAGACCCCCTGATCCCAACAAGTGGACACGTGGAGATGCTCTTTCTGAATGTGTCATGAAGGCCAAGGCCAGAAGTCCTGGTGTCTGCAGGAAGCTTGATACAGTCTACCTCTCGTCACCCTCTCTCTCTGGCAATAATCAGTAACCTCCTTTCAAAGCACTTCCTTATTCCTGATTTCACCAACTGATCACAATCCCTTTAGGGATTACCACTAAAACCTTAGTCCTCCTACCCTGACAGCACCTGTTTGATAACCTGAGAAAATAAGATTCTCACCCCTGATGTGTACTAGGTCATTATTTCTAATTTTAAACTATGGCACCATAAGACATTTCCCTACTTCTTCCTCTCTTGTTTCCTTGGACTCTCCTACCCTCTCCAGCAGATAACACAATTCAGAACATGCTGCAAAGGCCGGGCTACAGAACAGGCGGTGCACTGAATAGCTTCAGAGGACACTACTCACACCATGAGGCTGGTGATTCCCACCCAGACATCTGCCATTACCCCCGTAACAGAACATGACATGAGACAGCAAAGTAAGCATAGTCTGTGCTTGGGGAGGAGAAGAAGGAGGGAGAGGAATACATCTAACTCTAGGAATACATCTAAGACTAGAGGAAAACATCAGGACTGGGTCAGAGAAAAGCTGAGAGTGAGAAAGAAAACTAGGATGACCTGTCTATCCTTCCAGAACCCTCAGAGACTGATGCTGGTATACTGAATTAACTGGATTCTCTTGCCCTCTCACTTCTAAGTAGGTTCAGGCAATGGAAAGAACAGCAGAGAACTGGAGGGGGCATGAGGAGAGACTGGAGCATTTTCCCTCCTCATCTCTTTCCCGTCAGGCCCCACGTTAACCACATGCACTCCCAGACCCCATGCTCTGCTCCTGCGGGGCCTCCCTCCCAGCAGCCATTGCTCCTTCTGACTGCAGGAACAACTCCCCCCTGATGCCTTCAGTCCTGGGAATACTAACAGCTTCTCACAGTTGCTAACTCTGACGTGCTTCACCATTTCTCAGTGGTTTCCCTTAGTCTTGTTGACACCACAGAAATAATTCCTTAACTAAACTCTCTTCAGTCATGCCCTTTATACATTCATTTACTCAGCCAACATTAATGGAGCAATTTCATCAGGGCTTATGTCACCCTATCTAGAAGAAAGATAGATAAATAAAATGTGTTCTCCCTCTTAGAGAGTTTTCGGAACACCTGAACAGTACTGTGGGCACATTTTTTTCTTCTTCTGAGGCCAGTTCCTGCCCTTCCTATGAGGAAGCCTCCCAAACACTTGGAATTAACCAACTACTCACTTCACATCATGATGGCCATGTGCCCCAGATCTGGCCAATCAGGGTACTCATTCCTCCTCACTGCAGTGATTGGCTCAGGAATGAACATGTGACCCAACACTGACTTCATCTCTCCCTTACAATTTTATCAGCTACTGTAGAAGAAACTTTTCATTTTTCTAAGATTGCTAACTGTGAGGATGATGGTGGAAGATGAGGATGATTGCTAACTGAAGCTGCTGATAGCCATTTCAGCCTCAGCATGGCAAGAACAGACTGAGAATTAGGTCAACACAAATGAAAGCAGAGTGGAGAGAGAGTATGAGACAGATTCCTAATGTCCTCGGAATGCCTCTGTTACAGTGGATCTGAATCCCACCCCTGGAATTTGCAGTTGTTTGAGCTACTTTGCTTAAATAATTTGAGTTAGATATCTATCACTTGCAGACAAAGCACTCCTGAAGAGTTAAAAGGCCCATTTTACTAAATGCATGCCACACACCAACAATCCAAGGCATCATAGGAAACTGAATTATCATAGGAAAATGAATTCCTTCAGAGTCACACATCATATCTTTGGGGAATGGGGATGGGGTAGGTAGGGAAATACATTCCAGACTACAGCACACTTAGATACAAGAATGTTAGATTTCAACTTTAAGGAATATTCCCTACATATATTAAAATTTAAATGTAAGGAAATGAGCCAAGTCCTTATTCAGAGATAATATATCCATATTGAGAAATTGAATTGATCCCTGAAAAATATTCAATGGTTCAGTTAATTTGGAATGAAAACGTTTCCCCCACATTTTGAGACTGGTATTTTGTTGCTGTTGTTTGTTAAAACTACAAGGACATTGAAAATGGTAAAATTACCCCAGAAATCCAGTAATTTGGATGAAGTCTAGCTACATTACTTTAAGTCTAAGCTACAAAGTACTTTTAAAGAAATGCAATCATGCAGCTTTTAAGAAAAAAGGTGGGTGGCTGGGCTGTACAACAAATCTTACGTAGTGGGAGAACAGTTCTGTCCAGGCTTAATGAAGAGAACAGGAGGATTTGCTATTTACATGTCAAATTGTTTATAAATTCATACTTCTCAGTTTCTGTAAGTACTTGAAAATAATTTATTTTCCTAAAAAGTTTAAATGTTCTCTGTACAATGTTAGTTGCACTTAGAATTTCAAAAATTTACATCCACAACTGCTTTAGTCCGAAATACTTAATAAATTAATATTAGCAATTTAAATTCTAGTGCAGTACCTAAATAACCAAAATTCTGAGTTGACATCAAGATTTGTTCACATAATAATAAAAATGAATTGCCATATGCCAACATCAGATAATTGCATCTAAGCCACCCTCAATTAAAAAAAAATTTCAGAAATATTAGGGAGGCTGAGACAGGAGAATTGCGAGTTCTTCACAGTAGCCCAAATGGAGAACCAACCCAAGTGCTCATTGACGGAAAAGGGATACACAAAATGTGGTCCATAAGTGCAAAGGACTACTATTCAGCCTTTAAAAAGGAAGGAAGCTGTAACATAGATAAACCCTGAGGACATGCTAAGTGAAATAAACCAATCACCAAAGGGCAAATGCTATACCATCTCACTCTCATGAAGTTCCTAGATGAGTCATGTTCATAGAGACAGAAAATAGAGGGGTGGGTTCCAGGGGTTGTGGGGAGGAGAAAGAATGTGGAATTGTTGTTTAGTGGATACAGAGTTTTAGTTCAGGAAGATGACAAGTTCTGGAGATAAATGGTGGTGACGGTTGCCCAACACCATGCTTGTGCTATTTCATGACACAAAGTGTACACTAAACATGGCTAAAATAGTAAATTTTATGTCATATATGTTTTACTACCAAACAAGGAGGAGGAAGAGAAGATGTTTATAGGAGAGTCATGCCCATGAATGTGTGAAGCCAGTCAGGGTGCATGACAGTCAGAAGGGCGACGTCCAGTGAACCTGTCTACAAGTGTCCCCTCTGAAGTGAGCTGGCACTGCTCAGCACATCAATGCCTGCCATGCAGGAATTGGACCCAGTATCAAATGCATACGATTTTTCAAAAGAAGGCTGAAATCTACATTTTCATAAGATTATTTCTTTTTATTAAGTTGGAAACAAATTTTAAAAGTTTTTAAAACACTACCAGTCAAATAAAGACCTGGAAGCCTCTCCCTGACCACCTTCTGATTTAGACAATAGAGGAGCACCCTTGATCCAGGAGACAGCAAATCCTGAACATCGGCTGGTGCGGGAAGTTCTTTCCAGGCTGTTACCATCTGTGCATTCATGAAGAAGGCAAGCAACATATCTCAGTCAGAACCTTTTTTTAGGAAGCTATGAACTCATGGAAATGGGGTGTTTTGATGAGGTTGTTTTGTTTTGCTTTTGTTTATGTACAATGGGAGCCTTTGGAACTCCCATACGCATTGTATAAGAAGAGGCTATTCGTTTACTGGTCATTGTAACAGACTCCCACATCAGTGTCAGAGGAGAAATGAATGCCCAGTAAAGAAGGAAAAGCAATAAAGATGTGAACAGCATTCATACACCCTGGTGGAGGGAAACTGAGCCACGTTAACACTCCTAATTCTTGCAATGTTTCAATTGTCTATATCATGAAATTGAAATGGGGTATTGAGGGGGTGACAATTTTTAAATAATAAGTCACCTTAGAATAAACTAACGCAAGTCATTATTAAATAAATGCCACTCTGCAGCAGAATTAGCTCTTCAAACATATGATCTGTTCTTCAAAATAACCAATGTTAGTTTTGTTTATCTTATTATTTCTGTATTATACAAATGAAGCAAACACCACCTTTAGAATAATAATAGGACATAAATTAATTATTCTCAATTCAATTTAATGAGCACCCTTCAAATATTAGGTATCGTGATGGGCATAGAATGAGAATTGTTTCCATGCACTTTCCCACAACTAACGCTCCATCCAAACAACACAGTTTGTTTCTTTTGTTTCTTTGCTTTTTTAACCAACCTTCACTGGTTTTATTTTCAATTCTAGAATATGACCACATTTCATTCCATAAAACAGAATAAATATTATCCCAGTTGGCATTTCAAATGGGGCCACAAAGAAAGTAAATGTAAAACAACAACTAGAGCCCCCAAATAAAGTAGACCCTACCCTGAAGCTCCCCTAGGGCTCTTCATGGAGGCATTCTTTTGTTATGATACCCCTCACCCTTGTTGGGAGGCACCTTGTCTGGATCCAAGCATCAGAGCTAGGAGAGACACCAGAGGACATTCAGCCATCTTCACCTTCAGACTCTAGTTTCATTGCACAGAGAAGGCATCTGAGGCTCAGTTAAGAGTTTTGTCCAAAGGTCAAAGTTTTGTCCAGTAAGCAGAAGAAAGGCTCAGTACTGGGACCCCTGCTTCCAGAACCTGACCTCCTGTGCCCAGACCACTGCTGCTGTGTCACCAGCAGAGAGTACTCTTCACCCACTCATTCAAGAAGCATCTCATCAGCACCTTCCTTAGTCAGCTTTTTTCACTGCTGTGACTAAAGGACCCAACCAGAATAACTGTAGAGGAGGAAAAGTTTATTTGAAAGCTCATGGTTTCAGAGTCTCAATCCATAGACAGCTGGCTCCATCCCTTGGGGCTTGAGGTAAGGCAGAACATCTTGGTGGAAGAGTGTGGCAGAGGGAAGCAGTTCACATGATGATCAGAAGCAGACAGAGACTCCACTTACCAGATACAAATATATACCCCATAACCACACCTCCAATGCCCCACCTCCTCCAGCCACATGCCACCTGCCTCCAGTTACCACTCAGTTAATCCCATGAGGGATTAATTCACTGATAAATTTATGGCTCTCACAACCTAATCATTTCTGCTCTGAATCTCTTCCATTGTCTCACGCGTGGGCTTTTGGGGGACACTTCACATCCAAATCATAACACTTGGACATGCCAGGCCCTGCCCAATCCCCCCAGATGTTCAGGGCTCCACTTGCTGCTTTTATGAAGGTTTAAAGGCAAGACCAAGGGGGAAGGGAAAGAGAAGGGTGTCCCCTTTCTGTGTCTGGTTGGACTTCACAATGTCTGTGCCTTGCAGGAGTCACCACAGGCTCAAGGCCTGGTCCTCAGCTCTGCACATCTAGGTATTTGATTTTATCAGGGTGCTCAGGGGTGATGAGATCCTGGGGTACTGATTCAATACCAACCAAATGGCCAGGACCCTGACTGATAATCAGAAGGCCAATGTCTTCGTGTACAATGAGAAACACATTGTTAGGGGCATCAATATGTACATCTATTAGGCTGTGAAGCCCCTTTAGGAAACCAGATCAATAAGGGGAGAGACTTCTGGGGAAATAGAGACTCAAGAGTCTTGATCAATGGACTGGGCTGCCGGCAAAGCGCCCCTCTGTCCCGGCACCCTGCTCCCCTCCTTGGTTCACACGTGTCCTTGGCCTATGAGCGCCACCTCCCCCAAATATAGCCAACCCCACTCTCCGCTGGTTAAAATAACATCAATAGCTAAGACTCACTGAGTGCTGACCACAGACTGGGCACTCTCAAGTGGTTCCACAAGCACAGTCTCATTGAATCTCCCCAGCACTGCAACACAGGTACTCTCATTATTCTTCCTTTCAAGAAATGAAGGCTCAGAAGGGTTAAATACTTGCCCATCATCACACAGCTAACAAGCTGCCACCAGGACCCACACCCAAGCAGGCAGAGGAAGAGCCCACGCTCTGAGCCCTGAGCCTCTCTGCCTGCAGCACGCTGGCTCTCCATGCCCACTCACGTGGCACCTCCTCTGGGGACCCTTTAATGATTCCTTGGCCTCCAGTGTTCTCATCTGCCCCTGAGCCCCCATCATTCCTCCAGCTTTTGCTGCATATATAACTATCATCCCAACTCCCCATTCAGGGTTTTGTTTTTTGGTTTTTTTTGGTACTGGAGATTGAACTCAGGGGCCCTCGACCACTGAGCCACATTCCCAGCCCTATTTTGTGTTTTATGTAGAGACAGGGTCTCACTGAGTTGCTTAGCACCTCGCCGTTGCTGAAGCTGGCTTTGAACTCGCGATTCTCCTGTCTCAGCCTCCCCAGCTACTGGGATAATAGGCATGAGCCCCTGTGCCCACCTCCCACTCAGGTTTTAAGGGAAACCCATCTAATAATGAACTGTATTATAGAGCTAACTGTGTCATTGTAAGATTCCAGTGAATGTCTTCAAAACTTGCATTTATAACTAGTAACATTCATACCCTGCTTATATCAAGTATCTTCTCTCAACAAAGGCCACATCCACCAGGGGCTCAGCCATGGCAGAGGCATATGATAAATCTCACCCCTCTCCTCTATGCTGCCCAATTCTTCCTTGAGGAGGGCAGAACAATAGTGTTAGGGTCTCAACAGAAACACAGCTGGCCCTCTACCATACACTGCCAGCTGTGGGAAACCCTGAAGTCAGGGTGCATGCCCGGGTCCAAAGGCAGTACTGCAGTCTGTAATGGGAATGGGCTCTGGAGACAGACTTCGGTTACAATCACTTACAGGCTGTGTGATTTGGGGCAGGTTGGTCACTCTCTCTGAGCATCTGATGCCTCATTTTTGGTTTTTGGCCTTCATGTAAGGGAGGGATGGGGACTGTTTTAGATGATACTATGAGGCAATCAAGGCAAGAGAACAGCTAACTCATTTCTCTCTCCGCTTTTCTACCATGTTGTAATCCAACCAAGGTGCCCTCACCAGAGGACAAATAAATGGGGCCACCTGATCTTGGAGTTTCAGCCTCCAAAACTACAAACTAAATAAATATATTTTCTTTATAATGTGCCCAGCATTGGATATTCTGTTACATAACAAAAAAGAAACTAGGACAATGATAAGTTGATGTTTTAGAGCATCAAATTATCCAGAGGGAAGACAGGGCCCCTTTCTTGGGTGTGTGTAGGGATTTGTCATGTTTTGTGTTCAAATGGCATGTTTTAAATATTCCTCCCATAGAAAGATATTTCCTACCTTAGGAGTCCACACCTCCCCCAGGTGGGAGTCCAGGATTTGCCTTTGCTGCCTACCTTGCCCCAGGGGTGCAGGCATGTGGCCTCAGCTCTACCATCAGACAGGACCAGGAAGAATTGCTTTTCAGAGGAGAGTGAGGTAAAGGAGGTTCCATGCGGAATTCACTAGGGTGGGGACTGGAGAAGGACAGCTCTCAAAAAAAAAAAAAAAAAGTGTTAAGGTTTCCAAAGATGACACCTACTTGGTGGTGCCAGCAGAGGCACTTGGCCTGAGTCACACCAGGGTCTCCATGGGGCTTAGCCACTAGTGTTGGAATTTGTGTATCGCTCCTGGCTACGTGGTCTCCAAGCCTGACTCTATTCTTCCTAGAAATTCTAGGAGCTCCTTAATGTCCTTTTTTTTAAATTTTTTTTAGTTGTAGATGGACACAATGTCTTTATTTTATTGCTTTGTACGTGGTGCTGAGGATCGAACCCAGGGCCTCACGCATGCAAGGCAAGCGCTCTACCGCTGAGCTACAATCCCAGCCCCCCTTAATGTCCTTTTAAAGGCTCCCTTTCTGCTTACCCTAGCTACAGTGGGCCCTGATGTTTGCAACTGAGAACCTCAAAACACCATGTAACCAAATAATGGTTGCACCAAGAAAATCAAGAGGGGAAATATATTCTGGCTTGTTGAGAGGATTTTTTTTTAATCTCATAAATGCAAAATGTTAAATAAATGAAAGAAATTAAGGCAACCATCTGCAAACTTTGCCAGGCAAAATAAACTGACAAATTGTTCCAAAAGACATCTGGATTCATTGCAACAGGTTGAGTTAGCACAAGGATACAGCAATTACATTAACATAAAGTTGTGTCTACACACACACACACACACACACACACACACACGGACTGCAACTTAACATCTGAGGTTGCACAGAATCAACCTAAATCCGCAAACAAGAAGACCTGCTGGTTGAACCTCTATAGGACTCAAAATTCCTGATTTACAATTAAAAATTAAGCAATTATTTCCCAGTGGGTGTTAACATCATTGATACATAAACAGGATATTTTAATAATTAGCTGGATAAACTAAATTCTAGGCACTGTTAAGATTTTACACAAAGCTTTTTTGTGATCCACCAAAGTCATTTTAATACCAGAACAGTTTAGACTTCAAATAAGAGACATCTATCAAGAGCTGTTGAAGTCTTACCCTTCTACTTGATCAAAAATCAAAGATAAAACCATCCTTTGACCAGCTTTCTCAAAAAGATGCAAATCTTATTAGCAATTTCATTTCATTTCATAGCATCATCTTTCAGGATTATAACTTTAAAAACAAGAAGATCTAGGCCTTTCCCAGCACTTTGGGTGTCCTAGTTCTTGAGATTTGTAATGGACAAAGAAGAATACAACTGTGACCCAGCCTGTTTTCCTGGAGCTTCCAAATTTTCATTTTGGATTTTCAGTTATTTGAAGTAAATCTGGAAGCGGTCAGTAGTGACAAGTGTTGTTCTTGCATGGACAGCATTCATTTCCACTTCTGGTACTAACATCTCCAGTTGTCACTGAAGACCACATGGTCCTATTATCCATCCATGTGCTTTACTAGGATGCAGGTGTTAATCCTTCTCAAGGGATGGGCAATAATCAAGGCCTGACCAATCTCCCTGGCTGCCATGTTTGGTTGAGAGATAAGCATGTAACCAATTCAGGGCGATGAGAACAAAACCTAGGAATTTTGCTGTTTCTATGGCAAAAGAGAAGCTCTCTGCTGGGGTGGCTCAGCTAACAGATAAGCCTGCAGCTTGTGGTGGCATCTTGATACTGTGAAGTGAGGACCTGCCCGTGGATGAAACCAATCCAGAGGAACACAGAGCCAAGAGATGGCAAGAGAGATTCCTGATTGTATTTGTTTGAGACCCAGATCCAACCAAGCCTTTGCCTTTACAGTTACAAGAACCAATCTGACTTTGTTCTAAGCCCCTTTGAATTAGGCTTCTATCATTTGCAACCTAAAGAGAAATAGGTTATATGAATTATAGATAAAGATTCTTTTAAGTTCAAACTTTATGAAGATAACAAAAATGTTTATTCAAGTATAAAACTAGTTAGTTCCAGAGATGTTAATTTTCTGCCATGACCTACTTCCCATTGCAGTATGCACTGCCTTACCCATTATCCTCTGTTCAGGAAAATGGCGCTGGGGAAGTCTGTGCATGAGGCAGCCACAGATGAGCACCCAAAGGCAGGTGATGACTTTGCTAGTAGGCTTCAATGGCACACGCGACCTTGGATCAATGAGTTGGACCAAAAGGAACCTCTTGCTTAATGGATCAGAGGCAGGAGATACCGAAGGACACCACAATCTCAGGCTGCAACCTTATGGGTTTGGTTGACCATACAGGGGCCAAATGTTAGGTGAAGAAACAGAGAAAGGTAGGAGAGAAAAAAAGGGGGGCTAATTAAGCAGAGACCACATGACTTCTGAGAAGGGAAATGACTCCATTCTCAATTGTCCAGTCCTTTGTTGTGGGCCCCCTAAGGAGCCTCAGCTACATTTTGACTCAGGGTCACAGAGGACTGTCCAGGGACAGAGCATCAGTGATTAAGAGACCATGGCTCCACAGTGACCACCAAGATGTGAGTCCTGACTCTCACATACCCCTCACATACCATCGGGCACATTCTCTAAGCCTGCTCCTCCTTAGTGCAATGGGATAGCACAGTACCTCCATGGTGGGGAAGAAGATTCCACAGGATACTATATTCAGAACAGTGTCTGGCACATAGCGAGGAACAAGTTACTGATAGTGGTCTCCATTGTTATAATGAGCTCCCTTTCCTTGAATTAATTTGAGTAATATCCCAGTCCTTGACTTCTGAGAGGGGCCAGTCTAAGCAACAATTTACTAAATGGTTAGCTTAAACATCAACATATTTTCATGCTATACCTATAAAACTATTAACACATGGATAGAGCTACAGTGCAAAACTCCTCTTCAATAAGTGAAAGGTATAGCCATGGGTGGCAGAGGAAAGTGTCTCAAATGTGTTCAGACATGTGAACCAGTCTCTGCCCTGGTTCTCACTCTTGCTTCCTACAAGGACCCCTCCGGCCCAGTTACTTTCCTATACTAGGCCTGACAAACCAATTTCCAAGACTGCTTCACCTCTCCTCTGTTGCATTCTCCAGTTCCAGCTAGTTCTGCAGCTCCTATTCTGCAGAGCGGTGTACACTGCACATACTCTGCAAAAGATGCAGATGCAGTAGAAATAGGAGAGTTTCCATAGACCGCATAGGCTTTCAGTACAAAGAAAACAGCTTCACCAAGTCCAGAAGCCTTCTCTCATTACTCAAACCGCTGTCCTATGATTACTTCCTGTTTCAAGTGGGCCCACCCCTTCTGAGGTTGGAAAAAAAAATTCACCTAGAGGCTGGAGTGCTTTACTCTTTAACCGTTTTATCTCCTGTAAAAACTACATAAGCAACTGCACAGACTTTGTTTCTTTCCAAATAAGTACTGTTTAATCATCATGAACCGCTGATCTGTTTTCAGGCCCTAAAGGAAGATGATACAAATCAACTTGCAAAGAACCTATTTTAAAAATATATATATATATATGTTTCCACAGGAAAAAAAAATCACAGAAATTTGATTCTTCAAATCTGTTCCCCAAAATGCATTAAGAGTAAGAAGCAAGGGCTGGGGGTGTAACGCAGTGGCAGAGCACTTGGCTAGCATGCATGAGGCCCTGGGCTCAATCCTCAGTGCTGGAGGAGGGAGAGGAGGAGGAGGAGGGATTTGTTTGAAGAACAAGTTTGATTCCTTAAGGAAAAAAATAAGGGCCTTTCACAGTGGCCCTGACATATTAGGTTTTGCATTCTTTGCTAAAAGGCAATGATCAAGGAATTCAGTCTATACTCCCAAGGTCTTTCTTCCTCTCCTCTGGTAAAATGAGGACATGAATATTTTAATACAATTGTTACTCTAAAAATCGGAGAATTCAGGTATTCTCAGAGCTCAGAAGTGGGCTGAAGGCAAGAAGACTGAACACGTTCTGCACACTACATGTTCAGGCACAGGGACATCCCAGGCAGGCATAGCCCTTTTTTTTTTTTTAATCTCAGAGCTAGTCACTTGACTTACAAG
This sequence comes from Geosciurus inauris, assembly GCA_004024805.1. Classification (NCBI taxonomy): domain Eukaryota; kingdom Metazoa; phylum Chordata; class Mammalia; order Rodentia; family Sciuridae; genus Geosciurus; species Geosciurus inauris. The sequence goes on from PVHX01004378.1 coordinate 73,284, forward strand.
CTGATTGTGTTCTAAGTTTCTTCCCAAGCTGGAAGGTTGAGAATTTGGCGTGTACGTGTATAGCAACATGCAGCACTGACTCACGTCACCCAAAAGGGGGCGTCCTCACCAACCAGAGGGTTCCTGAGGAGACACATGGGTCTGTCCTAATGATCCTGTATAATCCAGCTAAAGCTTGTGACCTTCCTTTATGGAAATTCAGTTAGAGTTCCAGATAACGCAGAAGATTCGCAGCACCTCTGACCCTACAGGACTGTCACCAATGCCAACACACCAGTGGTGGCCAAGGCTGTCCTCCTTCCCCTTACTCCACCCAGACTGACCTGCTAGAGGAAACCTCAAGTGGTAAGACAGGGGCAGGAGGGGTCCTTCCTGCCCCTCTTCCTGATCCCCACATGTTCACCCGCAGAGCCGCAGAAAGCAGGAACTAGAAGCCAGGAGGGTGGAGCCCAGGGTTGCTGAGCACAGGAGGGGGAGGGCAGGGAACCCCTGAGCCTTGGCTGGCCAGCTCCCTGCCTTAGCTGGGACAGCATGCTGCTAGCTAGTTCCTAGCTAGTTTCCAGAGTCGTTGCTAAGTGCTATACATAATGCAAACGTAAATAGTTACGCAGCACAGTTTGGAATACACAAAAGTACACATCAATCAGCTGGGGGTTTGGGACTCTCAAAGTTTCTAGGTTTATTTTTAGATCTTGGTTGACCAAATGAGTAACCCAAATGACCAAAGGAAGACAAGTTGGAGCTGAGAAGCACAGTTAAAAACAGAAGATACAGACATCCAGGATCTCCAAGCCCATCTTAGCTTATAAAGTATGCATCAGCCACATGCTCAGGTGTTTTAATACTTCAGAGGAGTTCTTCAAATAGGACACAGCATTCAATGCACTTACAAAATCTGCAGGACTGCAAACACCCTGCCCTTTCACTGGAGTCAGGATAGAGTGAGTGCAATACAGAATATTGATATCCCTCCATATAAGGCTGAAGTCAATAAAAGAAATGAAAACCACACAAAAGTAGTAAGTGTAAACCTTTGAGGAAAGGAAAAGTACTTTATTCACCTCATATTTTCTACAACATCTGGCACCATGCCTCACACAGAGCAGGCATATAATAAATGCTTGTTAAATAACAATTATGCTCCTGGAAGAACCTTTCTTTCTAGACAAACTTCCTGAGATTTTCCACATGGTGATCAAGGTAGCCAACCAGAATAGACGTTTCAAAGATAAATTTATCACTAAAGAAAATTGGAAGACCAGAACAACATAAAATAATATCATGAACAAATGTAAAATAATATAATGAGTGAACATAAAATAACATAAACATAATATAACATAATAATAATTGAGTTGGAAAACAGGAATAACCCTGAGTGAACCACTGAGATTTGCTTGGCCCCTGCAGCTGTAAAATGAGATGTTTCTGTAGCCCTCCCACGTGGCAAGACAGCGGGATGAATGAGCAGACCTGCTCAGAGGCCCTGCGCTCCTAGCACAGCAGGCCCAGAGCACAGTGTTATTCAGGTTACAAAGCAAAGATCAGGGGTCCAAGGAGATCAGGTAATTAATTCTCAGTGTAGCCACCTAATTCCAAGTAAATGCTAAATCTTCTTTCCCTTAGATAAAGATCCCCAGATTGTAGAATCACTAGTTTATAGTTGATAAAAACATGTGCATGAATAAGAGACATCATTTGCTCTATAGAAATGGGAAATTTTTAAAGCACCATTCAATAAAGGATGATAGGACAATTGGCTGCAAGTTAAAGAGGAAAAATAATCCGTGTGGATCCTCATTTCCTCTTCACTCTACAACAAAATTATTTATAGTTTGATTAATACTTTTTTGAAGCTAAGCATTTTTTTATGATCAGTAGACTACAGAACAGTATTTTAGCAAGCTGTGAAGCCACAGAGCAGGCTGTCCTATCAACAGAAGAGACTGCAGGCGAACAATGTCAATCTGTGTCCAATGGTCAAGTAATACATTGGGGAGTTATTTCTAGGAAACGTGCCAAAGATATTTTATTATGTTTTTGAAGATCTTGTGCCCATGATATGTATTTTAAGTGAAAAACAAAGCAAGGTACAGAATAATAGCTTTACTATGGGTTTAAATCCCCATTTGTATCTGTGAAGAGGCATACATTTTGTCCCTTGGTAACCATGGGGTATTGGGTTCAGGGTTTCCCAATCCCCATGGATACCAAAATCTGCAGATGCTACAATCCTTTATATAAAATGGTGTATTATTGGCTTATAACACATGTGCATCCTCATATACACTTTAAATCATCTCTACATTACCCATAATAACTAATGCAATGTAAATATCATGTAAATAGTTGTTATACTGTATTGTTTAGAGAGTAATGACACGCCCCCCCCCCCAAAAAAACTCTATACACGTTCAGTACAGATTCAATTTTATTTTTCCGAGGTTTTCCATCCAAGTTTGGTTGAGTCTGTGGATACTAGCCTGCAGATATGAAAGTTCAACCTTATTTGTATGCACAAACACAGAAAAATAGAGAAACCCACTCTGGGCCTTGATACTGGCTCCCTGTGAGGTACGGATGAACCAAGGGAACTTGGCCTCTGTGTATCTGTGTCCTGAGTTGTTTTTTTCATTATCACAAGCATATATTACTTTTGTAATTTGGGTTAAAAAAGAATTTTAACTGATATGAAAAATCATATCTAAGGACAAAGAACATAAAACTGAAAATTAGGAAAGGAAATGCAACTTGTGCAGAATGATACAAAGCAAAACAGCATCATTAGTCATCAAAGAGCACAACTGCAAAGAAAGTATTTTTGGTTGCCAAATTAATAAAAATATTTCAAGGTGATTATAGTCAAGGCAAAGAAAAAGCAAATGAAATCACCACAAACAATATGAGTTGCTCTAACTCATTTGGTAAGCAAATTGACAAAATGCATTAAGATGTTCAAAACTTTAACCTACTAAATCCACTGGAAATATATCCTAGAATATAATAATCATAAATTTAGAAAAAATATTCTACAAAAATTATAATAGTAAAATTTCTTTTTTAAAAATTTTGACCAAATGACCAAAAATGTAATAAGTTATCTGAGGTACATGCATTAAATGAAATATTATATATCCAACAAAGCATTGTCTAAAAAGATTATAGAATAAAATGCAAAGTGCTTTGGATATACATGAGGAAAAACACTTTTAAAAATATGTATAATACAGAGGCTGGGATTGTGGCTCAGTGGTAGAGTGTTTGCTCCCGCATGGGTTTAATCCTCAGCACCACATAAAATAAATAAATAAAATAAAGATATTGTGTTCATCTACAACTAAAATATATATATATATATAAATATGTATAATACAACCAGAAGAATGAGAAGTTATACTGTTTATGTATGATGTGTCAAAATGTATTCTATTGTTTTTAGAACAAATTAGAAAAACAAAATAATAATATAGAATAAACAAAAAATGTATAAACATGACTATGTAACTAAGAAAAAAATATCTCTGTAAAGAATAATGAAAAGAGGGGGCTGGGGTTATGGCGCAGTGGTAGCGTGCTTGCCTAGCATGCGTGAGGCACTGGGTTCGATCCTCAGCACCACATACAAAATACATCAATAAATAAAATAAAGGTTTTAAAAAAAAAAAAAGATATTCTGTCCACCTACAACTAAAAAAATAAATAAATATTTTTTAAAAAAGAATAATGAAAAGAAATAGTCTTGGTTACCTTTGAATATTTGGATTAGGGGTGATTTTTTTCCCTCTTTTTAATTTTCTATGTTGTGCAGATTACTTTATGACAATACCTAACATTTATCATTATGGGGCAAGGGAGCAGAGGAAACAGTGCCCAAGGTCTGAGGAACGCATTCTTTAAAGGTCTTCCTGTTGCTTTCCCAAGCCAACTTCAGAGGCTGGGGCAGCTTCTGATTCTCACTGCTTGTCCTTTGGCCCCTCATGGAAATGGGCGTCATGTCTTCCACAGGGTGAGAGTGGGAACGCAGCATCACAGACTTCCCACATCCCTAGCTTCCCCTTCCAACAAGTCACAGAGCAGATCCCATCAAAGAGCTCTTCCCCTAACTGTCCCATTAGAAGGCTCAGATCCAGTTCTAAACAGACATGCACGCACGAGTATGGGTATGTGTGTGCGTGTGAAAGAGAGAGAGACTTCCTCCCTCCTTTCCCTGTCCTCAAGGGCAGCAAGATAAACTCTAGGGTAATGATGCAGCAATCTGTCTTCAAAAACTACTAAATAACAATGCACATAAGTGAGGACTAAAGGAATCCCAGCCAAGATTCTTGCATATGGAGCAATTTTAAATAACATTCAAGCCTATCTTGCCTCTCAAATTGCCATACAATTCAAATTAATGAATGATCTCAGATCCTTACCTACAATATTTCACCCCTAACCTAATACTAAATTAGACCATGCATGCAATGCTTAGATAAACATGCAAAATGCCCTATCCAACACCATAGACATGTGTCATATGTAAATGATATGCAAACATCACAAAAATCTTTACATAAAAATAGTAAAAGAAAATACCCCAAATATTAACTCTGCCTGCATTGGAACATTTGAATTATGCATGGCAACCCTACAGTTATATTCCTAAAAGTGTAGGGGCAAACTAGAGATTTTAATTTCAGAACTACAGCAAATAACCAAAGGGTATTCACCATTGAAAGAAATTCTCTGAAATGTTTATAGAAGCAAAAGCATTTTAGCAAAGAAAATAACAATCCTCCTGATTTATCTCTTTAGTAAATTCAAGTACCTGCAATATCTTCTATAAATTATTTTCTGAAAGGTGGGTGCACCTGTCCCTTTGATATTAAAGAGCAGCAGTAGAATTTTTGCATGTGAGACACTGCACCTTAAGCTTGCAGGTTGAGCCCTCCCCATCCTCATGACAACCCCAGGAGGGGGGTACTATTATTGCTGCAGGTGTCACCTGATGATGCAAGACCCAGGGGGGTCTCACAGCTGCTAAGTGTCCGTACTAAGACCCAACACCAGGTTAATCTGGCTCCAGAGGGAATGTGTTCTTTCCACTACAGAACTATATATTTCCTCCACTTTCTTTTTTTCTTACACCAAAATACCCCTTGCCTTAGCTTTGGACAACCTATGAAAAAAACACAGCTATCCACTAACCAAATGAAGAGGATCATCATCAATACACATTGAGCCATTCTGAATGAAGAAGGTACTAAATTGCTATATCAATTTTCAAAAAGTTAAACAGTCCCCGGATTAGAACTACAGGAAGGAAGCTATACATGGCCTTCAGATAGAGGTAAATAAATAAATAAACCAATTAAATGGTCTAGTGGAGAAAAAAGAAAGGTATAGAAGGACTAAAAATAGTTCCCATGTTATCTCTGCTATAATAATAGCAGATTAGCATGCATTCTCTTGGAAATGTCACCCAGGCAACCAGAAATATAAAGACAGGGATGTTTAGGGAAATATATGTATATAAATCTATTTTTGGCCATCTTTTGAACAAAGATAATCACTACCACAAGAAAAACTTAATTAGAAGACCACATAAGAAAAAAAAAGTAGATACAGAAGAAAGTTGTGTTAATAGATATTGAGTATACTTTAGTAGGGCAACAAGATATAAAAATAGGTCTCTATCTATATAGGAGGCCCTGACTCATCACCTCAAAATTGAGCCAGCAATCTGCCAAGAGCATTAAACATATTTTTCCTATGTTTTTCAAATCTCACATTTTTATCTCATAAACCAAAGGCAGGTGTGTGTGGGGGTTTTGTTGTTGTTGTTGTTGTTGTTGTTTCGAAAAAGGTAGGCTGGGCAAATTTCAAAAACATATTTGGAAAATGACCTATGTCCCACTCAACTAGGGTGACAAAATGTCCCTGTTTGCCTAGATTGCCGAGGATAGTCCCTGCTTGCTGGGAGTGTCTCTGTTGTTCTGTTGCAATTCTTAGAAGGCACTCACTCCTCTAAAAAGTTTCCCTTTGAAAAGGGTACTAGTGGGAATGAAAAAGTATACAGTTACCTTATATTTAGCCAAGGAAATATTTCTTGAGCACTTGCGATGTGCTACCTATTAGGGTGGGATATGAGATTAGTAAAAATGAAAAAAAAAAAAAAAAGACAAGAAAACTGTAAGATGGGAACAGGCTCAGAACAATTTAGTTGAGAAGAGAGAAATAACACCTGGAAATAAGAGTGAAATGGTGAAAAATTGGTGATAATTGGTGCAGTGTTAGTTCAGCTCAAAAACAAAGTAGCAACGTGCCTCCCGTCAGGTGGGTCATTCCCGAGAACTCATGACAAAAACAACTGTGCTTCCTGAACACTCCCTGTATACCAAGCACCCGGCCAGGCTTCAGGCCACGTGATCTCACGTTATGCCCCAAACAACCCTGAAAGTAAAAACTATCATTTTGCCCATTTCACAGATGAGATAACTTGCCCCAAGTCATCTCAGAGAATTCCAGTGTCTGACTCTCATACCACTGTTCTCTACCACTGTAGACATAAACCTGTGCTATTCTTTGGATCTGGAATGTTCCTCCAAAGCAGTTGTGTTTAAGGCTTAGTTCTTAGCCTCTAATCCTATTATGAGGTAGAGGACTAGTTGTGGACTTCTAAGAGGTGAGGTCTATAGAGGGAGATGTGCCAGTCATTGGGGGCATGTACTTGTAGGTGTCCCAGATGCTGGGACCAGCCCCTTCCTCCTCTCTCTTTGCTTTGTGAGCAGTTTCCTCTGCCACACTCCCAGCCCAAAAGCAACAGGGCCAACCAACTATGAACTGAAACCTTAAAACCATGAACTAAAATAAACCTTTTCTCTTTTTAAGTTGATTATCTCAGACATTTTGTTACAGCCATGCAAAGCTGACTAACGTAACCTGATTTCAACCCTCCCAGAAACTGGTCTAGCTATGGTAATAAGTAGGTCCAATAGACCAGCTTCTGGGAGGGTTGAAATCAGGTTGTTAGTGTCAGTTTTGCATGGCTGTAACAGAATGCCTGAGATAATCAACTGCCCTGCAGCAGCACAAGATTTAGTCAAACCCTGGCACAGAGTTGTTGGGCCACTTAGGGTCCAGGTAGGAAACTAAAGAGGCTATTCTTTAGTCCTACTAAAGAGTCTTAGTGAAGAGGCTATTGAGAAGAAATAAGAAAGGGTTTAGGAAAGTAATGGAGGCTGGTGCAGGCCTCTAGGCCAACAACAGCAAGAAGACATTACCACTCCTCAGTCTAAAGGCATTAGGGGACAGAGTGGCTGAACAGACTCAAAAAGACAAGACAACTGGCAGGAATTGTGGCCCATGGCACACAGACACAGCCAACCTGCAGCATGCAACCTAGCAGAGGGAATAGGAGGGAATAGGAGAAATAGGTAGCCTCCCTTATCCTCCTCCTTCTCCCCATCTCCTGCCGGACCTACTAGTGGCCAAATTATATTCAAAATCAGAATATAAAAACAGCCATTGATGTCAATATAGATTGCCTCTCAGGGCACAGAGCCGAGTGGAGAAGGGAGCTAGCCATGGGGATGCTGAGGGCCCACAGGGCTATCCAGTCCACTGGCTGTCCTTCCCCCTGCAGAGGAGCTATGCTCCAAGTGAAGCAGAGGTAGTTGGCCTGGTCACTCTTTGGGAGATAAGGCACCAAAAGAAGGCAGTGCCCTGGGCAGCAGGATGCCAGGCACAGCAGACCTGTGAGGCCAGGCCAGCGACCCGAGCATTCGGCCTGTACAGTGGTTTAGTGTTCTACCATCGCCATCTTGAAATTCTTCATATTTTTCTAAAAAGGGGCCTCGCGTTCTCACTGTGCTCTGAGCCCCATAAATTACATTGCTGGTCTTCTGCAAAGAAAACCATTTTCTTCAGCAGATGTAATTAAATTCTATAAGTATCACAGTATTCCAGATACATCATGCTAACCCAAAGGATCCAAAGTAACAGTGATACAAAAGAATTAATAATACAGCAGCATACATAACATGATAAAATGGAAGGGCATGTTACCTTTTTTTTTTTTTTCCTTTCCTTCCTTTGCTTTCTGTCCTTTGAAGTCAACCTGTAAAGCAGCTAAGAAACCTAAATTAACCACCCCTTACAGAGAAACAGATCTTAATTACAACTGCCTCTCCATAAGCATAGTGAATGAGCTTTGGTTCTTCCCCAGACAACGTGATCAGTGCAGACAACCAAACAGAATAATTCATGCTCTGCAGTGTACTCACCTGCTACACCCCATTTGATGCGGTACGGTCTTCAAATTAGTTCAGTCATTGACAAATCTACCCTTTACCTTGCCTGAGTTCCCAGTGTACGCAGGCCCAAGATAAGGACTTAGCAATGAAAATATATGGGTAAAAGGCCCCCTGATAGGGCCAGCAGCATTTGCAAATAATATTTCTAAGATGCTTTCTATACATCTAGCAACTTGAGCCTATATTGCTTCTCCTTCTCCTTCTTGAAAGATTCCAACATCCATGGCCTTCCTCGGAGTAATTATGTTTCTGAAAGCATTTGGGAAAACCCCAGGTGAGAAGCCAGACGGGCCAGAAGCTGCCCTTTCTCCCATTCATTCCCTTCAAGTCCATCTAGCAAAGCCAAGCACACAAAGCTTTCAGCAAGGCAGAGATCAAACTGGCTTTTGACATCCTCTTTCACTCGTCCCTTCACTTTAGAAATACGGCATGGTAGATTTTGTTTTAAGTGTTTGTATCTTTTGTTGTTTAAAACTAGAATAAAATTTTAAAAGAGCAAATCAAAAGCATTTACAAAACCTCTACTGTGTCAAGGAAACTAGAACCCAGGGGGTAAATAAAATCGAGGGGCCCTGAAATGGAAAGAATTAAGCGTTGCAAAGTGTACACTCCTGAGCTCTGTAGTGGAATGAAAATCCCTCCCCGTCCCCACCAACCCCATAAAACATGCCCGAGTCCTAATACCTGCAGCTAGAAAAACATGTCCTTATTTGGGAAAAGAATCTATGTAGATGCAAGAAGGTCAAGGATCTTGAAATAAGATCATTCTAGATTATGCAGGTGGACCCTAAATGCAATGACAAGTGTCCTTACCAAAGATGTACCAACCAGCTGTGGTGGTGCACACCTGCAACTCCAGCTATTTGGGAGGCTGAGGCAGGAGAGTGGAAAACTTGAGGGCGGCCTGAGCAACTTAGCCAGACCCTGTCTCAAAATAAGTTTTTTTCTTTCTTTTTGTAAGCGGTACTGGGGATTCAACCTAGGGCCTTGCTCATGCCAGGCAAGTGCCCAACCACTGAGCCACATTCCCAGCCATGCCTGGGAGTTGGGGGGGGGTCCATCTGCACCACACTAGATATCAGATTACACCCAGAGAATCAAGACACACAGGTCTGGGGGAACCTAACATTGCAGATCCAGCCAGACACACAGAAGAAATGCCCAGTTACTTCTGTTATTTGGCAGGCTTCATATTCTAGCTTCAAAAGTTACCAGCTCCTGCCCCACCCCGCTCCTCCCTCCTCCTCCTGTGGACCACAGGTAGTCCCTTCTGTGACAAGCTGTTCTGCCCTCTTGCTTCTGGTCAGTTTGGCCAATTGGGAAGCAGGAGCTTCAGCAGATTAGGGGGGTGTTCATAAATGTAGTTAGGGATTTATTCCCCTGGATGTCTCCCTGCCAGGTCACACAGCTCAGCAGTGGCCCTCCACAGAAGAACACAGCTCCTGCCGCCAAGTCTCGCCATGCAACTCCTCTCCCCAGAGAAGTTCCAGGTTCTTCTCTCTCAGGTCATTCAGGGCTTCATGCATTGCCAGCCACCTTGGGTGTTTCTCCTAGCCTTACCCACTCCTGTATGTACAGTCCCTTCATTAAAGTTTCTTTAGTTCCCCTATGTTGAGTGTGTCATTGGCCACACTCCCTCCATATGGAACCCTGGAGGATAAATAGGGTTTACTAGAATTGATTGAATTAGTGCTAGAGTACCTGTAGGCATTTGCTAGCGTTCTTATTGGTGAGCTCGGTCACCCTGTCTGAGGAGCCCTTGACCATGAGAGATCATGGCGCCATATTTACTTCTCTCCCCAAGTTTAATACCATGTAATGTGTTGACAGACAACACTTTCACTTGTATAGTTGTGAAGAAAGCTGTTAGGTTCTCTTTCATCTGGAGAATTAAAAGAAGCCCCTAACTCCTTTGCTGCCTTCCTGCTCTCCTCCCTATCTCGAAGGTCAGGATCTTCCTGATCATGCTGTCACTACATGTAACAAAACTCAGTGTCTCCCCACGCCCCCAGAATGAAGTTTAAACTCAACCACTGGCCCTCATGATTCAATTCCAACCTATCTCAGAGAACCTATTCAACACTTCACACCCATTACAGATGATTGTTTGTAAAAAAGAAAAAGAAAATAACTAATGTTAACCAGGACATGGAGAAATTGGAAACTCTGTGCCTTGCTGGTAGGTATATAAAATGTTAGCACCATGGAAAACAGTTGAGCAGTGGCTGCTAAAGTTAAACATGGAATTATCACAGGCTCCAGCTATTCTACGCCTGAGTATAAACCCAAAAGAATGAGAGCAGGAACTTGAACTTATATTTGTAATAATGCCATGTTTACAGTGGCATTATTCACAATAGCCAAAAGGTGGAAGTAACCCAAGTGTCCATTGACAGATGAACAGATAAACAAAGGTGGTCTCTATATATAATGGAATATTATTCAGCCTTATAAAGAAAGGGGATTCGGAGGTAGTTGTGACATGGATGAACCATAAGGACATTATGTTGAAACATTATGTGAAACAAGCCGGTCACAAAAGGACAAACACTGTATGCTTCCACTTACATGAGGTACCTGAAGTAGTCAAATTCATAGACACAGAAAGCAGAAGGATGGTTATCAGGGACTAAGGAATGGGAGTTGTTGAATGGTATGGAGCTTCAATTTGGGAAGATAAGGAAGTTCTGCAGGTGGATGATGGTGATACCCAACAAAGTAATATGCTTAATACTTCAGGACAGTACACTTAAAATGGTTACAATGATAAATTTTATGTTATGCATTTTTAACCGCAATTTTTTAAAAAAAAAATGTATTCAAGAAATATTTGTTCCTTGCCTATCACACAAAGCACATCACCAGGGCTATGTCAGTGAACAAAATAAAGGAACTGTCCCCATAAAGTGGACTCAGCTCTTGAACTTCCCCCACAAACTCCCCATTCTCATCAATCTGTCCCCTATATTGATTCCTCAAAGATGAGGGAGTAGAGCTTGTTCATCCTATATTCGGAGAACCTAACATGGGCTCAACCATGTAGGAACTGCTCAAAATATTGTCTGCATTAGTGACTACAAATCCACCCAGAAAAGTCTCCTTTTTTTTTTTTTTTTCCAAGTCCTCTAGGCTGTCAATACTTCAAATTTCTGGAAGTTACTTAGCTATAGTTTCAGGAACCAAGAGAGTAGAGCTATGCACTAAAGTCTCTTTAAATATTCTGTTTACAAATAATTCTAAGTGCATAAATGATGGGATTCAAATCAGAATTTCATTGTTAATTAGCCATGTGATCTTAAGTAAGTTATTGAGTGGTCCTAAACCTGTTTCCCCTGTGTATGAAGTAGGAATGCTAATTATATTAGCATTATAGGTTAGAATTATATATTATATTATATTATATTATATTATATTATATTATATTATATTATATTAGAATTATAGTGAACATCTATTGTTTTGCAATCCAGAATCTAGGGATCCACCTCCTGGTAACAGTATCACAATTTTCTGGCAGAGAAACACCCCTGCTCCTACTTCTCAAGCTATGGTTCAGGGATGGTGCTTTAGTCGGCTTTTGTGTCTCTGAGAACAAAAGACCTGATAGAAAGAATGTACAGGAGAAAGAGTTGATTTGGGGCTCATGGTTTTGGAGATCTCAGCCCACAGACAGCTGATTTCATTACTCTGGGCCTGAGATAAGGCAGAACATCATGGCAGAAGGGTATGGCGGAGGAAAGCAGCTCAAGACATGGTCTCTGGAAGCAGAGACCGGTCTCTGCTCATCAAGGACAATATCAACCCCAAGGGCATACTCCCAGTGACCTACTTCCTCCAGCCACACCCTACCCTCCTACAGTTACCACCCAATTAATCCATATCAGTGAATCAATCCACGGATTAGGTTAAAGCTCTCATAAGGTAATCATTTCACCTCTGAACATTATTGCACTGTCTTACATATGAGCTTTTGGAAGACACCACATATATAAACCATAACAGCCAGTATCTGTGACCAAGCCCAAACCTAGTAATATGTGGCACCCCAACCCAGGAACAGACTCAGGACCTGGGCAATGCTCATGAGCCTGAGCAAGTCATTGTGAGCAATGCTGAGACTGAGGCTCATTCTTTCTCGCTGGATTTGAAGCCCAGATGATGTAAGGGCTGAAGCTCTTGCAGTCATCCCACAACAAAATGAAGCCTAAAAATGGTGCCATCTCCAAGGAAAAAAAAAAAACAAGAAAAACAGAGCAAGAAATCAGATCCTACTAATGAAGCTTGAGCCCTGGATCAAGCCATACCTGAAGTGGCCTTCTCTAAACTGAAGAGTTATCAGAGCAAAAATAGCATTTATTTTTGGATAAAATAGTTTGAGTTTTAGGGTTTCTGGCACAACAGAATTGAGTTCCAATTAAAATAAGCATCTCCTGAAAAAGTTACTGCAAGGACTGAATGAAGTACCCAATGTAAAGCATGCATAGTGGACACTCAGTAAGTGTATTTATATTCTCTGTAGTGGTTGTTTATTGTTGCAGTGAAAAGTTCCTGCTTTCTTCTAGGACTACTTTAACTCATGTTCTTTGTCTCTGACTTCTGCTTTCATTGTCCTCCAATAACACTCTCTAAGATAAGAATGGGAACAACAAAATCTGTCTGCCACTATTTTCTAATTCCCTCCAGACAGACATCACTAATGGACCACAGTATCCTTTCCTGGTGAGCCTGAACCAGCCTGGATTCCTGTTCAACCAACGTTTCAGGCAGCCACTACCAATCAATCAGAGATGTCATGCAAAATGAAACTGAGGAGTCTGACTCCAGTCTGGCAAATGGCACAGTCCTTCTATAAAGAACTAGGTAGAGTTTCGGATATGGTCTCATCACATATTTTTCTTTGTGTTTGTTTGCAAGCCTTTAAAATAATTTTTTAAGAAGCATTCTTTGCTCTCTCAGCTATACAAAAATCCTTTTCAAGAGCCTTGAAACTAGACTGGGGCTGCCACAGGAAACAGGTATATCTCATCTGCCTCCGCATAGCTCCAGGGAGCCAGCAGTGGTGTGCTCAGAGACACCTGCCACCAGAACCCCACAGGACACATGGAATTGCCTAAAAAGTAACATGGGAGCTTTGGTGAAGGGAATTTCCTGTTCTCATCAGAACAACTCCAGGTGAACTGAAATCCAAGCTAATCCAAGGAACAGATATAAGGCCCATGTTTGTAGTGACCTTCTCTCCTGCTTCCAGAACCAAATTTACTGTGTGACCCTTTCAAAGCATTGGACCTCCATCCCACAGTCAAGTTTATGAGAGAAATAAAGAAAGAGAAGGTTCAGTTCATTACATTTCTCCATTATTAACCTGTCCCTCACAATTAAAAAGAACACCCCTGAAATAATTCCAAGATAATATGTCACATTTCTTCTAAACAACCCTTGACATTTCCCAGTGTTTTTGAATGGAGAGAATTACGTATAAAGATTGGTTTGGTCCTCCTCTATTACTCTCCATGTTTGATTCTGGCTTGAGTAAACAGGACTGGGTTTTGCTTGACTGGTGTTCATTTATTCATTCAACAAACAATTACCTATAATCAGAATCCCCCTCTCAAGGCACCGGCAGGAAGGAGGACTGATACCTCGATGATGAGCAGAGAAATGAGAGAGGTATGTGCAGGTAGCCTGGCAGCAACTCAGTCACCTTGCGAGGAGAGAGTCCAGACATCTTCTAAAGGGAAGCAGCTGGGTTGGGAAGAGCAGACAGGACTGACCAATAAAGGGGGTGAGTGATAGGTGCTGAGACCCCATGGCTTGAGCAGAGGCTATACCTGAAGAGGCTTGGGAAATGAGGCTGATTTTTTTTTAAAGGGTAGGATCATGCACCTCCTTGGAGTCCAAACTCTATCCTGAAAGCCACTGAAAACCTCCAAAGGAAATTAACCAGAATGACTGACTTTGATTTTTGTTTTCAGAATGAGTGTCTACAGTTTGGAGAATGACCTGAAACAAGAAGGTCCTGATTGGGAGTAACAGCCCAGTCTGAAGGTAATTGGAGCCATTCAGGCAAGAAGGGATGAGGGTATGGACTAAATCAGTGACAGCCAGAACCAAGAGAAAGGGTCATACAGCAACAAAAATAAAAATCGTGACAGCTCACACTTACACAACACTCATGACCAGGCATGATACCTAGTACCTCTGTGCATCAACTCATTTAATGTTCACGGTGAATCTGAGATAGGTTGGTTCCTATTAGCAATCTCACAGACAGAAGAGGAAACCCAGGAGTTAAGTAAGGAGTGCACAGTCTAGCAGCTATGCATGTTTAAACCCGGCCATCTGGTTTCAGAGTCCACACTCAGTGTCCACACCGGCTGCTCTCCTAGTGCAGATATAGACAGGGGTGCTCAGAACTGGACACTGAGTGGTGAGACAGGGGAGACTCCAGGGAAACTTCCTGGGTCTGGCTTGTGTGCCTGAACATTGCCTTTCAATTTCTTAAGGCTCCTCTGAAATTTCTCCCCAACTCTGTCCTTGGACTCTCCCTCCCCCAACCCATGCACCCACACTCCCATCACCAGCCCCTCCCTTCTCCATCACTGCCTTGACCATGAAACTCAAGAGTCTCCCAGGTGGAGAGAAAACCACACAAGCATTGCCAGCTGGGTGTGGGAAAGCCCTGACAGCGCCGCTGCTCTTGCTAATACAGCGCCTCGGGTCTGTTCTTTTCAGTCACAACTGGGAAAACTTTGAGCAGGCTTGTGTGGTTTCCTTCTCAGAAAGCGAGACCTTGGCAGCCCCATTTCTGTGTCTCACACTACTTGCCTATGATGGACCACGCACCTTCAGTAGGGGCTGGCGTTTAAGGACAGAAGCGAGCACCCGCCGACCTTGTCTGGGCTTCCAAGAGACCCACTTGCAGGAAGTAAGTGACCCTGGCGAGGAGATCTTCAGAGAACCAAATGGCGTTTTGCTCCCGGCACAAAAGTTAAAGCAAGCATCTGCAGCAAGAAACTTGTGTACTATTTCCTGCGGACAGGGAGACCTCCTGCCCCTCCCGGGCTGATACAACCCACTTTGCACATCCTGCCTCTCCGGGAGCTAAAAATAAATCGGTATGCACTGAAAAACACTCAAACACATCTCCCCAGAACACCCTTCCCGAGTCCCCGCAGGCGAGAGACGAGAATCTTTCGGGTTCCAAGTCCAAAATGTGGACCATTTCCTTGCCTAGGTTCAACCAGCGCCTTTCCGTCGCTCCCACAGCCCCCTCCCCAGCCGTCCTCTCCTCTCGCCAGCCTCCTGTGGCCTCTCAGGGCCGACTCCGCAGGCCTGGGATCCAGCGGTGCCCTAACCCGCGACCCCGGATCTCCGGGAGAGATGCTACAGATGTCCCCGAGCCACCAAGCTCACGAACGCCCCCTTCCGACCCCAGCCTGCCTGCCCCGCGCGTCTCTGCGCTCCCTCTGCGAAGTTGCTCTCTCCTTGTCATCCGCCCATCCTCAGGGTCTCTGATTCTGTTTGATTTCCCCTGAGAGATTTTTGAGGAAGGACAGGGAAATTGACAAGGTGAGTGGCACCTGGGAGGGGGTTACAAGAACCAGGTTCCCAGAACGGCGCTCCTGGTGCCCACCCCTGCTCCCACCGCGCCCCCAGCGCCCGGGTCCCCCCAGCAGTGGCTCCCGGCGCCGGCGCCCCCAGCACACTCGCCCAGGCTGCAACTCCCACTCGGCTCTGGCTCCTCACAAGCGGAGGGAAGGCGCTGCGACTCACCGCCTCGGCCGCTCCCGGCGTCTGTGTCGCCGCGAGCTAGGCGGCGGCCGCGGCGGCAGCGCCTTCCCTCTGCCCGCCTCCCCGCGGACAGCACGGCCGCCAGCCGCGCCCCCCTCCCCAGGCTCGCTCGCCGCCTCGCTCCTGGCGGCTGTGGATCCCCCTCCCCACTGCAGCCCCGCAGGCATCCTCTCCCGGGAGGCCAGACCTCTGGGGTGCAGGGGAACCTAGCCGAGGCTCCAGTGTGCAGGTACAGTGCCATCCCCACCTAGCCTAGTCCTCTAGTCCTCGCCCACCGCCCAGGCTTCTAACCAGGTAGCACCGGCACTTTCCAGGGGATGCCGTCTGCTTGGCCTTTTCGGGTGGTGGATAGTTCAGATTCAACCTAGAACATTTCCTTCCAAGCTTCGATGAGGGGGCCCCCGGGAGTCCCTGCTACCCCGCAGTGTAGTTCAAGGGAGCCTTGGAAAGAGTTTCAAAAAGGCTTCCAGACGCTTTCCTTCCTCTGGACCCAACAGGCCCACAAGGGAAGGGGCTGCTCTTGCTTCCACCCAGAGCCTTCTGTGAAGCGTCTAGGAGTGACTTAACAAAAACAAATTTAGGAGGGGAACATCTTTTTCCCCCATTGCCCTTCCATCTCAACTGAAGATAATGAGAAGCAAATGTCTTGTCAATTCGTCAGCGATATTTATTGATTGCCTGCTGGCTGCCAGCACTTGTTCCTGTCTTGCTGTGTTGGCCACTCATGACCTCTCAAAAAG
Source organism: Geosciurus inauris (assembly GCA_004024805.1). Taxonomy (NCBI): domain Eukaryota; kingdom Metazoa; phylum Chordata; class Mammalia; order Rodentia; family Sciuridae; genus Geosciurus; species Geosciurus inauris. Next base: position 90,109 of record PVHX01004378.1, read on the forward strand.
TCACTGTAACTTCTTGTGTTTATCAACCCCAATGACATTTCCAGAATCCACAGAGGTCTCAACAGCAACTCAATTTAAAAAGTTGCCGGTTAAAAACAACAGCTGTCATGGCACTGCGACCTGACCATGTTCATCACAATGATTGCAAAGTCCCTTAATATGACTAGTGATAGAAATGACAGTTGCCTTTAGGTCCAATCAGTCACCAACACAAATTTGAACATCAAGTAGGAGATTCGCCTAACTAAAACCATCCTTCCCTAGTACTGTGGATTGCCTTCAATTGGAAAACAAAACTTTTCTGACAGGCGGTGGAGTCATTATCAGATACTAAACACTTGAATTGGATTCACAGCTATTCCCAGTGGTTTGCCTACCTGGACATACAGTGGAATCACCCAGGGAGTTAGATTATTTTTCATTTCTTAGGTGGTGATGGTGGTGGTGGTGGTGGTTTTTATAGGAGGCCTGGACTCCACCCCTGGAGATTCTGCCTTAACTGCTCAGGGGTGGGTCCTTGCCTGGTATTTGTTATATAGGCCCTAGGAGACTCTGGCATGCAGCAGGGTTGGGAAGCACCTTGGGATTAGCCCATCAACAGAGTGAGGCTGTAAAGGTAGTTTTGATACAGAAAAATGTCTGAGCAGGTATTGCACACTCATATGTTCATAAGAATAAAAAGAGGTGGCAGATGCTGTTGGTGGGTTTACAGGGCAAAGTGGAAGGGCATTGCTATGGTTTGAGCATGTTCCCCAAAAGTTCATGTGTTGGAACCTTAATCCTCCATGTGGCAGTGTTGGTAGGTATTTGGGTGCTAGGGATGGAAACTTCACCAATGGATTGACAAATTCCTTTCTCCAGTGAGTGAACATTTTTGCTCTCTAGGGACTGTACATGTTACTGCCGGTGTTATTATAAAGCAAGATTACCCATGTGTTTTCTCTCTTTTCTGGCATTACTTGCTCTCAGTCAGTTTTTTTGTTTGTTTTGTTTTTTCCTATCATGAATTGAAGCATCATATGACCCTCAACAGATGCAGATGCCAGCCAGATCTTAGACTTTCCAGCCTGCCGAACCATGAGCCAAAATAAGCCTCTTTTCTTTCTAAATCACTCAGTCTCAGGTATTCTGTTACAGCAACAGAAAACAAACTAAGAAACATGGCCCTAAAGAGAGCAGCTTCAGTTTCCATGTGGAAAATAGAGGTCCAGGGTGGCCATAATGTTTGGATTTTTTTAAATTTATTTTGGTTTAGGTTTTTTCTTCTTTTTTTCTAGCAAAACCAGAAATCCACATTTAATGTGAACTCTAATTTTTAAATAGTAATTCATTTTTAAAATATTTCATATTCTCTGTAAGCCAAAAAAGAAGAGTTTGCAGGCTAAAAAATGTTCCCTGGTCATTAGTGCATCATCTTTGGTCTGAACAGATTCTGAGGTTTGTGGATGAAGCACCAGGAAGGTGTAAGTGCTTAAGGGTGGGAATTCCCCTGAGAGAGATGATTTAAAATCTACTTTATCTACTTTGTAATTTTTCTTTAATAGTCTGTTTTAAGGAAAGAGAGCAGCTTTCATTTTTCGTTTGGTACCAGGGATCAAACTCAGGGGTACTCGACCACTGAGCCATATCCCCAGCCCTATTTTGTGTTTTATGTAGAGACAGGGTCTCACTGAGTTGCTTAGCACCTCGCCGTTGCTGAGGCTGGCTTTGAACTTGCAATTCTCCTGTCTCAGCCTTCCCAAGTGCTGGGATTAGAAGCGTACACCACTTCACCTGGCTGAGAGCAGCTTTCTTGAGATGTAATTCATACACAGTAGTCCCCTCTTATTCAAGGTTTTGGCTTCTTCCGTTTCATGTATTCAAAGTCAACCCAGTCCAAAAATATTAAAGGAAAGCTCCAGAAATAAACAATTCATAAGTTTTAACTTGTGTACCATTCTGAGTAGGATGATGAAATCTCATGCCATGCTGTTTTGTTCAGTCATGGATGTGAATCCATGTGAAGCATCTCTTGGTCCAGTGTATCTATGCTATATATGCTACCCATCCTTAGTCACTAAGTAACTATTTCAGCTATCAGGTCAACAGTGGTGGTATTATAGTATTTGTGTTCAAGCAACCCTTAATTTATTTAATAATGACCCCAAAGAGCAAGAGTAGTGATACAAAGGAGGCACCAAGGCATAAGGTCACATAGGAAAAAAATCTGTGGTTCTAAGACTCCACTGAGAGTCTTGGAAACATCTCCCCTAAGGAAATAGGGAACTACTGTACCATGCTATTCACACATTTAAAATATGTGTTTTTAGTATTTTTAATATATGCAGAGTTATACAAACACCACCACATCAATTTTAGAGTTTATATTCGTCATCCTCAAAGAAATCCCATACCTATTAGCATTCACTTCTTTCTTTCCCCCAATCCCTAGCCCCAATTAACTGCTACTCTACTATATATTTTATGTATATCAATACATATTAATATATGTGATATATATTTTTATATATATATATATATTATATAGGTTTGCCTATTCTGGACATTTCATATAAATGGAATCATACACCAGATGTAGTAGCCCAGACCTATAATCCCAAGTGACTAAAGAAGCTGAAACAGGAAGATTGCAAGTTCAAGCCCAGCCTAAGCAAGACCTGTCTCCAAATAAAAATAAAAAATAAAAAGAGCTGGGAATGTGACTTAGTGATTAATCACCCCTGGGTCCAATCTTTGAAACCAAATAAATGAATAACTTCAATAAATAGAATCACACAATATGTGGACTTTGTGATTGTCCTCTTTCACTTAGCTTAAAGTTTTCAAGATTCTTCCTTATTGTAACATGCATCTATCCTTCCTTCCTTTTATGAATAAATTATATTCCATTGCATAGATATATCATAATTTGTTTATTCATGTATCAGTTGATAGACAGTTGGGTTCTTTCTACTTCTGGGCTATTATGAATAGTGCTGCTATGAACATTCATGTACACATTTTTGTGTAGACATGTTTCCATTTCTCTTGGGTATAGACTTAGGAGTGAAATTGCCAGGTCACATGGAAACTCCATATTTAACATTTGGAGAAGCTGCCTCACTATTTTCCAAAGAGCTGCTCCATTCTGCATTTCCACCAGCAATAAATGAGTGTTCTAATTTCTCTACCTCTTCACCTACACTTGTTATTTGCCTTTATTTTAAAATTATAACATCCTATTGTTTTGATTTGCATTTTCCTAATGACTAATTATGTAGATCATCTTTTTATGTACTTTAGTCATTTACAGACCTTCTTTGGAAAAATGTCTATTCAAATCCTTTGCCCATAATTAATTAAAATATTTTTCTTTTGTTATCCAGGAGTAGAAATGCTTTATATATTCCATATGTATGTCCCTTATCATTATAAGATTTATCAATATTTCTTCCATTCCTACAAGTAATCTTTTCATTTTCTCAATGGTATCCTTTGAAACATGAAAGTTTTTATTTTTTCTGAAGTATTTTATCTATATATTTTTTTGTTGTTGCTAGTACTTTTGGCAGGAAGAGTGGCACTATCTGCTGTACCCAAGAGCAAGTGGAGGGACTGGAAGCAGCAGCCACAGTGAGCTCCTTAGTCTAAGGAAGTGCCAGGAGTAGTAACAACCTGGCTCCATGACCACAGGAAGAGTACAAAGCACGGTAATTTTGCTCTAGCAACTCACTGCAGTACCACCAATCTGAGATGATGCATGAGATGAATTTAGTACAGTGGACAAAGGGGAAAGTTAAAGACAGTGTGGCCAGAGAGTAGCAGGGCAAGTCCATGTATAACTTTGCAAGTCAGAATCAAGAATGCAAAATTTATTTCACAGAACTAAAAAGCAGTCCTAAAATTCATTTGGAAGAATAAAAGACTCAGAACAGCTAAAGCAATTCTAAGCAACAAAATAATGCTGGATGTATCACAATACCTGACTTCAAATTATACTACAGAACTAAACTAACAAAAACTGCATGGTAAAAAAATAAAAACTGTATGATACTGGCATAAAAACAGACACATACACCAATGTAACAAAATAGAAGACACAGAGACAGATCCACACAGATAGAGTCATCTGATCCTTGACAATGGTGCCAAAAACATTCATTGGAGAAAAGATAGCCTTTTCAATAAATGATGCTAGGAAAACTGATTTTCCATATGTAGAAGAATGAGACCAGAACCCTAACTCTTACCTTGTACAAAAGTCACCTTGAAATGGTTCAAAGACCTAATAATTAGACCAAAAACTTTGCAACTCCTAGAATAAAACAAAAGGTCCATACTCCAACATACAGGCACATGCAATCATGTCCTCAACAGAACTCCTAAAGCTCAGGGAATAATTCCAATAGTTAATAAATGGGATGGCATCAAATTAAAAAACTTCCACACAGCAAAGGAAATACTTAAGAATGTGAAAAGAGAATCTTCAGAATAGGAGAAATCTTTTCTAGCTACTCTTCTGACAGAGGATTTATATCCAGAATATATAAAGAACTCAAAAAAACCTACCACCAACAAAGCCAAATAATCCATAAGTGAGCAAATGAACTAAATAGACACTTCTCAAAAGAAGAAATACAAATGACCAACAAATATATGAAAAAATATTCAACATATTTAGCAATTATGGAGATGCAAATCAAAAATGCACTAAGATTTCATCTCATTCCAGTTAGAATGGCAGTCATTAAGGATATAAAAAATAATAAATGCTGGAAAATATGTAAGGAAAAATGCTTTTACACTGGTAGTGGGGTTGTAAATTAGTACAACCACTATGGAAATCAGTAAATCCACTATGGAGGTTCCTCAAAAGACTAGGCATGGAACTACCATGTGACCCAGCTATACCACTCCTCAGTATTTATCCTAAAGAATTAAAGTCATCATAATACAGTGATACATGCATACCCGTGTTTATAGCAGCACAATTCACAATAGCCAGATTTGGAACCAGCCTGTGTCCATCAATAGATGAAGGGATAAGAAAATGTATTATATGTACACAATGGTGTTTTGTTTAGGCATAAAGAATGAAATTATGTCATTTGCAGGAAACAGATAGAACTTGAGAGTATCATGTTCAGTGAAATAAACCAAACTCAGAAAGTCAAGGGTTGTATGTTTTCTGCCATATATGGAAGCTAGAGAGGAAAAGTGGGGGAAAAGGAAAAATAGAAAGGAGACCAGAAAAACAGAGTAAAGGACAGGGAGACAGGGAGGGAAAGGGGAAATATTAGCAAACAATATTGACCAAATTCTATTGTTGTATCATGTGCATGTACAAATATTTAACAATCAATTCCACTATTATGTGTAAATTATAATGAACCAATTAAAAAAATAAGGAAAATATAATTTTTTTCCAGTTTGGAATTTATTCAAAGAACAATACAAAGACATTAAAAGTCTTTTGGGATTTATTTTTTGATAGGCAGAAAAATGCACTTTCTTAAGGAACAGTTCTACACATTTTCAGAGATGTGTAGTTGTGCAGCCATCACCACCATCAAGATCCAGAGCAGTGAGTTTACCTCAAAAATGTCACTGCCACCAACCCTAACCCTGGCAAGCACTGCTGTGATCTTGGCCTCTGTAGTGGTATCTTTTCAAGGATGTCATATCAATAGAATCACACAGTACATAGCCGTTCAAGTCTTACTTCCTTCACTTAGCATTACACATGTGACATAGTTTTTGTGTTTTTGTTTGAGTTCCAGGTTTACTGGCTAAAAACAGCAAAACATCACCAAAAGTGCAATATTTTTGAAAGACTTTTGCCTTCACAGATGTAACACTCTTTTTCTCCTATGTACTGCTACTTTGCTAGTAAAACACTGGTCACATTTTTTCAGTGGCCGTAAGCCTTCTAATCGACCTACTTGGAAGACAAGAGGTTTCGAAGGGAAACTGGCTGATGGAAGACAACCTAAAGAACCCTCCTTGAGTTTCTTAGAGATTCTTTTATTGTAAATCGAAAATTTATAATTTTATAAATTTATGAGATGCAAAGTGATGTTACAATTTATGAATACAATGTGGAGTAATTAAGTCAAGCTTCCAGACATAGTTTGGGATCCTCGATATACAGAAATTAGAGCTCAGTACCTGCCCTCACGTGCCCAAGGGGGAGACACACACCAGCAGAGGCACGGGCTTACTTCTGCTCACTCCTGATCTCTCAGGTCTTCACAGAAGGAGACCAGGTCTGCCCACTGAGTTCTAAGTGATTCCACTCTGCTGGAGATCAAAGCTGTATTCCTCATAGCTACCTAAAAGCCCATCTTCTCTAGATTTTGCCCACAGAGAAGTCTTCATCTTGGTTATGGAGCCTCAAGATTCCTGCCTCCCTTTGAGGTAATTTGAGCCTGGTATCTTGATGAGGATTTTTAAATTTCCTCAGTTCTCTTTCTTTCCCCTTCAACTTAGAGCCTATTTCTTTTAAATGTCTCTTCCTTCTTCTCATATTTTTATACCCTACATCCAGATCATGTTTTTTTCTCCCACTTGTATATTTAATAATATATCCTCATTTAATTATAGCTCATGACCACTAGCTGAGGATATGCTGACATACTCTGCCAAAAATCACATTGCCAAGGGTAGGTGAGGGGCAGAAAGGTTTTCATTAGACTGGATCATCCATCTAAGCATCACTGTGCTGCTTGGGTACCACTCTGTCTCCGAAGTGCATATGTGAAGAAGCAGACCTGTCGCTTTTGACTGTGGAAGCTAATCAGTCATCTTATAAATTTTCTTGTTAATAGTCATTTCCTAAAGTAATTTTCATCAGTGAATACTTTCCATGATAATTAATAATAACAACTGTTTCATCTGAAAGGATCTCATAGAAGAAAATGATAGGATGTTTCAAAAGTTTGAAAAAACATTATGAGAAACAGCTACTGAACTGAGAAAATGTAATCCACTAACTTGTGATTATCCTTGGCTAGGAAAAGCTTGTCTTCCACTATTAGTGGTGACATGCTTTAATCTAGTCCCTTCCTGGGAAACCTGTTCTATGCTGGGCATGATGGGGTTGCAAAACTGCATAAGCACCCTCAGGGAACTCTGTTTAATAAAAGAAAGAGACACATACAAAGATAGTGACATTGCAATGCAGGTTTGCTATGGTCAGAGATGGAAAGGTTTCTATGGGAGTTGAGAAGAGGAGTCTCTAACCCAGACCCAAGGTAAGCAAGCACATTTATAGTCTAAAAAAATAAGCTAAGGGCTGGGGTTGTGGCTCAGTGGTAGAGCACTTGCCTAGCATGTGTGAGGCACTGCTAGGTGCGATTCTCAGCACCATAAATAAATAAATAAGCTAGCTGAACCTCTCTGAGCATTTGCTATATGCCAGGCACTTTTCAAGCACCTGGTACATATTAACATATTTAATCCTCACCAAAAATCTGCAAGAAGGTACTACTATTACCCCACCATCAAATGAAGCTTTTTAAAAGCCAGTGATTTGCCCAAGGTCACACAACTCTGAAGATACTAGGTTAGAATCCACAATAAATTAATTAGCCCCACAAAGGTGTCTACATCATCATCCCAGAACCTGAAGGAGAATTAAGAGTTGCAGGTGTTATTAAGGTTGCCGATCAGCTGGCCTTATGTGGGGGACACAATCCTGGATTTCCAGGTGAACCCAATGCAATCACAGAATTGAAGAATCGTAGAAGAGGAAGACAGAGAAAGCAGAGGGAGATATGAACAGAAGAAATCAGAGGGTTGCAACATTGCAGACTTTGAAGATGGAGAGAGAGGTCCAAGGGTCAAAGAATGTAATCAGCCTCCAGAAGCCAGAAAAAATCAGGGAAACAGACTTTCCCCTACAGCTTCCAGAGAGGAAAACAGCCCTGCCAGGATCTTGATTTTATCCCAGTGAGACCCATTTCAGACTTCGGACCTCCAAAAGCATAAGATCACACATTAGCATTGTTTTAACAACTAAGTTTTCTATAATTCATTATAGCAACAATAGGAAACTAATACACAGGCCCAGGTCCTTCCTCTTTCCAGAGCAGATCTTGATTCCAGAACCCTCTCCCTGAGTTTTAAGTTAGAAGGATGTAAGCCAGTGTACAGCTTCAAGAGTTGGCTCTGAATTTCTCACTTTATTCTCATCCACTCTGAGAGGTATCACCAGCCTTCTCTGCCTCACCCAGCTCCAACTAGGTCCTCTTTGCACTTTCTCTCTGCCCCTTTCCATTTTCAGAGCATCTTTGAATTCTCTCTGCAAACTAGAAGGATTCATGGTGTCCTGATTTTCTCCCAGAATGTTTCCAAAAATGTCAAGGAGAACCAAAAGCACAGGTATGATCAGAAGGGAGCAGTACTTTCATCAAACGCTGAGACGACTCCTATCAGCCAGACTGTCACTTCTCAGCTGCTGCACCTGCTCCTACAACTTGTGAACAGTGTGAAAGAAAGCCTAAGACCCACGTGTCCTTGACAGGAGGCACAGTTTACTGTGTTCAGTTATAACCTCCAAACACAGCCAGTCTGGTTCAAGGCAAGGCATTCCAAAGAAAAAAGAAAGTAGGTTTTCTCCCTGTCCACTCAGGTGGCTGCCTACCCACAACTCCCCAAAAATGAGAGAAGGGAAGCATCCAGCTCCAGCTGCAGGACATCACCTCCACTGCTGCCTCCTGCTGCCATGGCACCACAAACTGAGCTTTTCAGTTTCTCTGCACTTCACCTCCCAGCTCTGATATTCTCCAGGTGTCTTGTCATGTGGCACCCAAAACCAAGTGCTGTCCTCTGAGAAGGTCCTTTTGATGAGTAACTAGTCAAAGGTACCAGGCACAGAACTTTAGGCCATGACATGTGTTGGCATCCCAAGAGCAAATTGTGAAATAGGAATTTTGTGAGCGACTGGGAATATTTTCATGATGGAAATGGACACATGCTGCAAATTGGATTATCTTGCCTCCCAATTCCTGCCCCCACCGCTGGCTTTTATCAGGACACCAGTGAGGAGCACTGGCTATGCACTGGACATTATGCATGTTTGCTTGATTTGGAAAGCCAACATCACAGGTAAGATTGCCATTCAACGTGTAGGCCATGAGGACCTAAAGGAAGGACAGTCAACCACCAAGAAAGAACAACATAGCTTCCAAGCTCAAGCCCTTCAACGGTTCCTTAAATCTCCAAGAGAAGGCAAATTCAAGTAACAAATATCTCTAACATGCTGGAGATAAAAACATCTGGTGTTAGGCTGGTAGGGTAGAGGCTTTCACTGGGGTTCAGAGGACAGAGGTCAAGATCAGAGGAGTCTTCATGAAGGAAGTGTTTGAGCCTTTATTCCTTGTTTACCATTAATCACTAAGTATGTTCTATATGCAAAATTCTATGCTACTTGCTATGATAAACACAGAGATGAATCCAGGTGTGGACGCTCTCCGAGAAAAGTTTGTGACATTGAAGCCCTTCCAGGAAGGACCACAGGCATTGGGCCTTCATTTGGGGTTGTGCCGAGATTAGTTATCCTTGATCCCTTCTGCTACTTCCATCTTCTCATTCATTGCCATATCCCTGATATCTATCACCATGCAGGGGCATTCAACAATAAATATCAAAATAATTGATGCAAATGAAAATGAAATGATTGGATCTCAAAGGAGAGAGAGTCACATACAACCAGATAGATCAGGACAGATTTTATAGAAGAGGTAGGATTTGAGCTGAACCTCAAAGGATGGGTAGGACTTGGGACAGAAGATACAAAGTCAGTAAAGGCATGCAGAAATAAAGAGACAGACAGGAACCAGCAGCAGAGGAGCTGACAGGAGCTCCGTTGCTCCAGGAAGGTTGGACATGGAGCTGTAGCCAGCAGTCCAGCAACACATTGAGAACTTGTGGTTTTGGAAACAGCAACATTTTTTTTTCTTTCCCCTTAAGATGGTGAATTCAAAATGGAGCTCTGCAGAATCTTTTTCTGGCACAATATGGCTGGGGGTGTCATGGAGAGGGCTGTATTAATCTGGATTTGCCATTCTCACCCCAACTATTTCCTACCCCTAACCAGCTGAGCAACTCTGCTTTTATCTCTTACATCTTTGTGCTTTCAAGGAAAATGGATCCCATTTTCTTGCTTTATTTCCTACATGACAATTAATATTTCTTTGTATCTCTTTTTGTTTTCAAATTTCATGAAAAAATACGGATTTTTTTTCTTTTTTTTTTCTCCTTCTTTTTAAACCAGTGTTCTTCCCCCAGAGATTTGGATACCTGTATCATATATACATTTTTATAGCAAAGATTTGTTCTTTTAAGAACATTTTTGAAAACTAGATTTTGCTTTTCTTCTTTCCTACAAACCCCAGGAGCCAAACATATTTGCAAAATATGTTTATGATTATATTAAAAGACAGCAGAGCTATTTCATGGTCATGTTTAAAGAAATGGAAATGGAGAAATGGAGAAAATATTTTTTAAATATCTAAGTAGAAATAATTGCCTTCTGGATTCTGGAACAGTATGCTAAATTTTAAAAATGAACTGAAATAAATGGAGTAGATATAAATTCTGAACTGCATTCAAAAAGGTAATTACTCAAATTCAAAGCTCCCTTATCTGCTCTGTCATTTTTATGTAGCATTCTGCCTCAAGCAGGCTTGATCTTGCTAGCAATTTCCTTCAAATGGAAAGAAGAATCCATGCCTTTCTTTCTCACCCTATGATTTAAATACAAATTTCTTTACATATCCCCTCTTTTATTTCCATTTAAAAGGCACCCCTGCACAATCCCTTATCTGTCATGTCCTGATCAAGGGACATTCCATTTTATCTTTACTGGTATTAAGAATTTTAGATTCACAAAGATTCAGAAACTTGGCATTGATCAGTTCTTGTATGGTACTAGAGGTAGAATCCCTCCTGCTCCATGTTCCAGGGCGATACAGTTATATGACAATAAATCCTATCCCTCTAGAAGCCCATTTACTTTAAGAAATGCTAACAAACTAATTTTCAGTTCAGTTACAGTGGGATTTTGTCAACATTTTTTTTATCTAGGTGAAAAGTATGGAAGGAAATAAAGCCTAGAGTCCAACAGAGAGATACAAACTTTAGGATTAAAGATCATATTTCTCTTGTTCCATCAAGTTTAATATAAATGATGGCACCACATCATTTAATATAAATGATGGCACCACAATTTCTATTCTGGTGCCATCATTTATATTAAAACGACTTTGTTTCCGGTTCTAGTAACAGTAGGAAATACACTGGACTCAAGCCCATGAGGCCTATATGCACACCATCACCAAGAAAGTGGCTGGGTTGCTGGCCTCCTAATTCACAGCACTTGGGAAGAGCACTGACTAGGCAGGGCAGGACACCATTAGGCTTTATGTTAACAAAGATGAAGTGACATAAGCAGAATATACAGGACCAGAAATTAAAAGATAAGAATAGGAGTAGTTTCTCTCACTAATGCCTCTAAGAACCCACTTACAGAATTTTTGCTACCCATCCCTGCAATTTTGAGCCCTGCTGAGTTTGGAGATGGTGGTCCTTGAGGAAGAAATGTTCCCACCAGGAGACACACCAAAAAACCCATTCCATTGGAAATTTGAGATGCTCTCTGGACATTCTGGGTTCCGTATGAAATAATATATAAAGAATAAAATTACTTTTCTGACTGGCATGATTTATCCCAGCTTCAAAGGGGAAATAGGTTTGCTGCTACACAATGGAGTGAGGAGGATTAAGTCTGGAAACTAGGGGACTCTCTGAGGTGCTTCTTAAGTGCTCCTGTATTTAAGACCAGAAGTTAATGAAAATTTAACAAAACAAAACTTAATTAGCTATTACAGATGCAGATTGTTCAGGGTTTAGTTACCCCATCTTAACTGACCAACTGAAATTCTGGCTGAGGGCAAAGAAAACATGGAATTTTGATGGAAGTTCAATAACCTCCTTGTGACCATTTCTAGACATGAGTTATGCATATTTCCCTCCTAATTGTTATATGTCTACATGTGTATGTGTACATGTATATATGTATTTTTTAAATATAATGTATACTATAAAATTAATATATGCTATTAAAAATGTTTATGTAATTTTCTCTACTCTCCTCCTCTCCCTTATTATTGCATGCAAGGATTAATGGTGGAAATTAACTTTATGATTCACCTTTAGGTAACAAAATACTCAGATGGCACTGTAACTTAATTTGAGAAGTAATTAACATAGTCCAGGGGTAGCTGCCATAATTGACTCATAGAGATGGACTCAATGATTTGGGGGAGTTTTTGTCTCTTCATTTTGGGGTGAGATTAAAGAATGCTTTTGGTCATATAAAAAGTTAGTTTTGGTTTTTAAAATGGAGACATGAAAAAAGGTTTTGTTGTCATGTAGGAGTTCAAACATGTGTCAAATTGTGGTTATGAATGGTAAGTAGCTGAGGGGGTGAACTGGGTCAGTTGTTAAAACTGTTGTCTCTCAATTTCAAGCCACTCTCTGCTCTAGGGCTGGAGGCTTCAATAGTCCTCTCTCAGTAATAGAATAAACAAATAGACAGAAATTATTCAAGGATATAGAGGTCCTAAATTATACCACCGACTTAATCTCATTGACATTACTAGAGTAGTCTACCCAACAATAGCAAAATACACATTCTTTTCAAGTGCATATATTAACCATGATATACCATATTCTTGGCCATAAAACAAACTTTACAACTTTGAAAGAATTGGAATCATACAAAATATGTTCTCTGAGCATAACAGAATTAAATTAGAAATCAGTAACAGAAGGATATCCAGAAAATTTCTAAATTTGGCAGAATTAAGTCTCCAGGTATTTGGAAATTAAATGATACATTTTCAAATTACCTATTATTTAAAGAGCAAGGAAAGTTAGAAATATTTGGGAGAGGGATGTTGTTATCTCTGACTATAATTATAGTTCTATTTGTCCTTAGAAGTTTACTTGTTTTTTGCTATATATATTTTGAGGCTCTGATATTAGATTAATAATCATTTAGGATATTCATGTCCTCCAAGTCATCCTTAGTAATAATCTTTGCTCTGAAATCTATTTTATTTGATATGAATGTAGACATTTCAATTTCTTTGGATTAGCATTTGTGGATTTTTTTCATCCTTTTATTTTTAACACATATGTATATTTAAAGTTGGTTTTTTAAAAAACAGGATACAGGTGAATTTTACTTTTTAATTCTGATAATCTCTATCTTTTACTTGAGTGTTAAGACCAGTTACATTTAATGTGGTTACAAATATACATGGATTTAAGTATACCATTTTGTTACTTGTTTACTATTTGTTGCCTCAGTTCTTGTTTTCTTCCTTATTTTCTGCCTCTTTTTTCAATTGATTTGTATTTTTTATTCTATTTTATCTCCTTTTTTGACTCATTAGCTATATATCCTTTGACTTATTTTCTTTAATTGCTTTAGTGATTTAAGTATGGTTTTAGTGATTGTGTTATTCTTTGTTTTTGTGATACATTTAACTGTCATGATAATAACATGGTCTCAAGTAATAATAATATACCATCAAGTAATAATATACCACTTCACATATAGCATAATATTGCAACAATGTAGTTCCTTTTCCCCTATCCTAGGATTTGTGCTGTTTTCATACATTTTACTTCTATATGTATTATAAACAATCTCCTCCTGGTGTCATTTTGTTTTAAACAGTTAACTGTATTTTAAGATACTTTAAAAATAAATAAATGTATTTTATATTTACCCATATGCTTTACATTGATGGTGCTTTTCATTGCTTTAAGTAGACCAGATTTCCATTAGGCATCATTTGGCTTCTACCTGAAGGACTTCTTTTAACATTTCCTTTAGTGAGAGTTTATTCTTAATAAGTTCTTGCAAAGCTTGTTTGTTTGAATAGGTCTTTATTTTAGTTTTATCTTTGACATGTGTTTTTATGTGTAGAACTCTAGATTGATTTTTTTTCTTTTAGTATTTTGAAGATGCTACACTGTCTTCTGACTTTCCAGTGAGAACTCTGCTCTCATTTTTATCTTGTTCCTCTACCTCTTAGACCTTTATCCCTGACTAATTTTAAGGCATTTCTCTTCATCACTTATTTCAAGCAATTGGCTAGATATGTCATCATATAATTTTCTTCATGTTTTTTGTGCTTGAAGCTTATTCAGTTTCTTTGATCTGTAGGGGTTTGTTTTATTTTTTTTTCCATCAAATCTGGAAAACTTTTGACCATTATTTCTTCAAATATCTGCTACATAAAAGGTACTTTAGAAACTCAAAATGCACATGTATTAACTTATTTAAAATTATCCCACAATTCAATGATGCTCTGTTCATTTTTTTTCCCTCAGTGTTTTTCTTTTTTTCTCTATGTATGTTTTATTTTGGATATTTTCTGTTGCTATGTCTTCAAGCTTGATAACCTTTTCTTCTTGAGTCTCTAATCCCATTCAGTATATTTTTCATCTCTAAACTTTTATTTTGGTTTCCTTATGTTTTCCATGTCTCCCTTTGACATGAATATTCTTTCATCTACCTTCTGGAAGATATTGGTATATATTTACAATGATTATTTCAGTGATCTTATCTACTAATTCCATCATCTGCATCATTTCTAGGTGTAGTTATATAGTTGGTTTTTATCCTTATTATGAGTTATATTTTCCTGCTTCTTCATATGTCTGATAATTTTTATTAAATATTAATAAAGGTTGCTAGATATCTTTGTATTTTAAAATATTCTAGAATTTTCTTTGGGGATGCATTTAAGTAACTTGGTAATAATTTGATCGCTTTTAAGCTTAGTTTGACAGATCAAAAGAAGCCTTTACTCCAGGCCTAATTTTTTTCCCACAACTGAAGCTAATCTTTCGCTAGTCTGTCCAATGCCATGTGTATTAAAGGCTTTTACACTGGTTTGAGGGAACATGAATTCTTCTCTTTGTGAGTTCTAGGATTGCTCTACCTTTCTCCATCCCACCCCATCCCCTCTGCATGGTAGTTCTTTCCCCAGTCTCATTTTCCTCAGGTACATGCATTAAGCAATACTCAGATGAAGTCTTAAGGGGAACTCTCTGGAAACTCTTGAGCTATCCTGTGCAGCTCTTTCTTCTCAGGTATACCACCTTAAAATTTCAGCCACTCTACCTCCCAAAATTCTCAACTCTTTCTCCTCAACTCAGAGAAACCATTGAGTTCCATTTGGGTCTTTGCCCTTGAGCTTTGAACTGGAAACAGTCCAGGGGGTAAGCAGGGGCAGCCTGCTTATAGTTCATCCTGTTTTTTTCCCTTCTCTCAGAGATCACTCTCCTGTTCTCCTGTATCTAAAAAACTGTTGTTTTGTATTGGTAATTTTTTAGATGATTGAGTCAAGAGGATAAATCAAGTCTCTGTCACTTGACCATAGCCAAAAGTGCAGATCTTAACTGAAAAATACTTGCATATGGTAAAAAAAAATTCAGAAAATATAAAAGGGAATATGTTGAAAAGCAGGTTTTCCTTAGACCTCCTACCACTAGCATTCCCAATTCTCCAGTCTCCCTTTTCAGATGCAGTGACACCAGTTTCATACAAAATGTCACAAATATTCTTTGCATCTATTAGCATATGAGAAGATTCTACATACAACATTCTGTAGTTCCTATTTTGTTAGGCTTAACAGTATATCTAGAGATGACTCCATATGAGCACACATAGTTATCTTTCTTTTTTTTTAAATGGCTGCAGACTCTTCATTGTATGGTTGTAATATGGTTAATTTAACAAGTTCCTGATCAATGAATATTTAAATTTTCAGCTTTCTGCTATTATAAGCAATGCTGTAATGAACATTTGCATACCAATATCTTTAGGCACGTATGTTACAATATCTTCTCTTAGTCTATTTGGGTTGCTATCACAAAATACCATAGACCAGGTAGCTTGTGAACAACAGAAATTTCTCACCCTTGTGGAGATTGAGAAGTCTAAGATCAGGTCACCTGCAGATTCGGCATCTAGTAAAGGTTCATTTTCTGGTTCATAGATGGTGCCTCTTCACTGTGGTCTCACACAGGGGTAAGAGGTAACAGGTCTCCCTATAGTCCTTTTTTAAAAATATTTTTTAGTTGTCAATGGACTATTTATTTATTTATTTATATGTGGTGCTGAGAATCGAACCCAGGGCCTCACACATATTAGGCAAGCACTCTACCATTGAGCCACAACCCCAGTCCTCCCTATAGTCCTTTTTATATAGGCACTAATCCCATGCACAAGAGCTCCACTCCACTTTCATGACCTCATTACTTCCCAAAGGCTTCACCTCTTAATACCATCATTTTGGGGATTAAGATTTCAATATATAAATTTGTGGGGGACATAAACATTCAGACCATGTAAACTTAGAGAATAAATTCATATAATTAGAATGGTTAGATTAAGAAGGCTATGCATTTTTAATGGGATAATCATAGTTAAGATGCCCTCAAAAGGGGTTGTACCCATTTACATTCCTACTATCAGCACTGTAAGAGAAGGGGTATTTAATTTAGATATTGTAGTAAGTGGAAGCAGGAAGAGCAAAGGTCTGAGTAATGATAGGTCAAACTTAAATAACTTCACAAAGCTTAGATAATACAAAGAGGACAAAGAAAAGAAATGTTGAATGCTAGGTTGTGTGATTTAAATCAGGTTACATTTATTATAAGAAAATATAAGAGACATTTTTTCTTCTTGTAAGCTTTTAAAATAGGCATGACTATTGAAAGCAGAAATTACATTGTTCAGGGAAGGGAGGTGTCAATGTGTGTAGATTAATCCATATGCAAATTACAGATGAAATGGAAAAGGATCTGTAAGGTTCAAAGGTCTCTATTTTTTGAAATGATAAAATATTAGTTCTTACTATACCACAAAAGGTATAAATATGTATTACAACCCCTAGAAGAAGATTTTTTTAAAGATGCAAAAAGATTTAATCAAAAAGTCAAGAGATAAATTTAAACAGAATACTAAAAATTTCAAGAACTCTAAAAGAAAGCTGGAAAGGTAGAATGAAGAGACAAAAACAAATAATACAATGGTAGAGTTAAACCCAGCCCTGACAGTAACTATTTTAAATGCAAATGGTTTTAAAAAGCAATTAGAAAACAGAGATTATCCAACTGGATATAAAACAAGACCCTAGTACATGTTCTTTACAAAAAATCTCACTTTATAATTATAAAGTATAATTATATGGATATGTTCAAAGTAAAGGTTGCAGCAGTTTCAGCTCCAACATGTATAATGAACTTAAATGTCATCATCACTTGTGTCTTTACAAAAGAAAACTGGAACAAACAAAAATCATTTTTGGACCTATCAAAGAACTGAGATATCAAAAGATAGAGGCAAATATAAAGAGACACAGCCAAGACCATCCAGAAGCAAAAGCTGCTGGAGACATAAATTGGAGAAAAAGATTCTACCAGAGACTTATCTGACCTGCAGAAAGGGCAATTACTCAACTGTAGCCCCCTGTGGCCTTTTCTCACTGAAATAAAGTATGGCAAACTAACAATCAGTTTCTGAGGGCAGTAGCCTGGGGCTACAGGCTCGCTAAAAGACTGACATTCAATAATAAGTTTATGGAAAGCTTCCTGCCCCCACGCCTTGGTGCCTTATCAACCAGAGTCTAGTAAAATAGGAACAGGGTGTAACTAAAAGTGCTGGAAGGGGCAGACTCTAAGGAATCTGCATCTTCTTGGAGAAACCCAAAGACAACAGGGGAGACAAAACCAAGGACAGTAGAAAAATTAAAGTCTCTAGCACCTACAGATTCAGCAAACATTAACATAAAACTTCACATTACAATTCAGTTGCCTGATATCCTATTACCCAATACATCATGTCTGCTTTCAAGAAAAACTACGAGGCATGCTAAAATGCAAGAAAAGTTACAGTCAAAGCAAACATTAGAACCAGATTCAGATCAAGGGTTGATTTCTTCTGTGGCCTCTGCTTGAATTATAGTCATTTTCTCTTTGTATCCCCTCATGGTTCTCCCTCTGTGGATCAGTGTCCTCAACTCTTCCTATAAGGACACTAGTCATATTGGATCAGGGTCCAAATGACCTTATTTAACCTTAATTATCTCATTAAGGACCCTATCATCAAATTCAGCCACCTACTAAGGTAGGTCAAAGGGTTTAAGAAATCAACATAAGAATTTGAGGTGGGGGAACACAATTCAGCCCATAACCAGAGACGTATTACAGAACACCAGACCAGTACTCCTCAAAACTGCCAAGGCAATCAAAAACAAGGGAAGTCTGAGAACCTATCATGGCCAAGAGGATCCTAAGAAGTGCCAGCTATATGTAATTGAGTATCCCAGATGAATCCAGGAAGAAAAGGCAACAGTAGGTAAAAACCAAGTGCATCTGAATAAATTATAGACTTCAATTAACAACCTATCAATACTGTCTCATTAATAGTAATAAACGTCCCATACATATAACGTAAGGTGTTAATAATAAAGAAAACTGGGTGAAGGATATGTGAGAATTCTCTGTATTAGCTTATCAATTTTTTTTTGTAAACCTAAATCTGTTCTTTAAAGTAGATCTGTTTTAAAAAAAAATAAAAGATGGAAAAAGGTGTACTATGGTGGAAATATTTACAAATATCTGAAAAAAGACTTATATTTAGAATATATAAAAGAAGTGTTATACTGCAATTTAAAAAAAAAACTCCAATAAAACGTGGGCAAAAAATGTGGGGAAAAGCATCGGATAGTTATTTCGCCAAAGGAGATGTATGGATGGTAAATAAGTATGTAAGATATTCAATATCATTAGTTATTGCAGAAATAAAAATCATATGTAATGAGATGTAATTATGTACTCACTAAAATGGCTTTAACTTAAAAGATCGGCCATATCAAATGTGGAGAAGATGAGGATCAACTACTCGTTGCTGGTAGGAATATAAAATGATACAACTATTTTTGGAAATACTTTGACAACTTCTTAAAGTATTAAGGCATCCCAACTATGCAAACTAGACTTTCCACTCCAAAGTATTTACTCAAGAAAAATGAAAGAACATGTCTACAAAGGATCTGTACAAGAATGCAAACTCATCTATAACGATAGAGAGCAGATCAGTGTTTGCCTGAAGATAGATGAGAAGAGGAGCGGGGAGGAATTACAAAAAGACTCAAGAAAATTTTGGAAAATGATGGATATGTTCACTGCTTTGATATGATAGTTTCACAGGTATATAAATAGGTCAAAACTTCTCAATTGTACACTTTGAATAGGTGCAGTTTTTTATGTGCTGTTAGGATTTGTATGTAAGGTGTCCCCCAAATGTTCACATGTGAGACAATGCAAGAAGGTTTAGAGGAGAAATAATTGGATTATGAGAGCCTTAACTCAATCAGTGAATTAATCCCCTGATGGGGATTAATTGAGTGGTAACCAAAGGTAGGTAGGGTGTGGCTGGGGGAGGTGGGTCACTGCGGGTACACCTTGGGGGGTTTATTTTGTATCTGGAAGTGGAATTTCTCTCTGCTTTCTGATCATCATGTGAGCCACTTCCCTCTGCCATACCCTTCCACCAGGATGTTCTGCCTCACCTCGAGCCCCAAGGAATGTCACCAGCTGTCAAGGGACTGAGACCTCTGAAACCATGAGCCCCAAAATAAGATTTTCCTCCACTAAAATTGTTCTTGTCAGGTCTTTTAGTAACAACAGCAAAGAAGCTGGCTAAACATGTGCCAGTTATGTCTCAATAAAGCTGTTAAAAAGAACTAATAAAGAAATCAACTTGGGAAAAATAATTAACTGAATAGATTTCCAGTATTTGATTAGCAAGATCCTGTAAAATATGACTCCCGCCTAGACAGCAAGATCTACCTTCTCCCTCCGGTGGCTTTCCTTTCCATCATATTGGTCTCCCCCAGACATTTCTGGTTGCTCAGCTTCCTTATCTAACCCTTGCTTTTCCCCTCTCACTGTCCCTCCACCTATCCAGATCTTTCATCGGAAATGATCTCTTCTTCTAAAATGTCTGTGATTCTCATAGCCAGACTCTCACAATGTTCAATATAATTATTCTTTATCTTGTAGTGAGCTTTGGAGACAGTGAATGCTCAATATTTACTGAATGGAAAAAAAAAATTAGTTTGAACCCTCAGTTGCATGAGTATTAATCTTGTTTTTCAGATTAAATTAGATATTCTTTGAGAATGAAGAGATGCACTATTAACCTCTGTGACAAGACTCTACATTGTAAATGTGTTAAATCCTCCCAGAGTCAAAGTAATCCCAAGTTTATAAAAGTTGGGTTGACTCAAATCTAACTAAAACATTTCTGGTAAGAAGGATTTTTCTTTCTATCCAGAAACTGAAATCAATGGAACTGGGTTCTTGACATTAGTTTCCTAAAATGGAGAAAGGATTAGAGAGTAGGGAAACCAGGGGCCAAGAGGCCACTTGGGAGTAATGAAACATACTAAGGAAAAGATGGCAAAGATTTAAAATATAGCAGTGGTAGCAGGAATAAAAATAAGAATGTGAATTTGAGAGATAGTCAAAAGCTTTGAACTATAGGGCAGGTACAGAGGGGGAAGGAAGCATCAAGGATAGCAGTTTGGGACATGATTGAAGAACAGGAGGTTTGGGTGGAAAACTCATGGTTTCCCCTTTGGACATGCCAAATCCAAGAACCTGTGGGACACATAAGTGGAGCTGATACCCCCCATGACCTAATAGCTGCCTGCTATGTCCTATCACCTCTTACCACCATCACATCAGGGCCTAAGCTTTCAACACATGAACATCTAGTGGACACACTCAAACCATAGCACAAAGAATCTAGCCTTTTCCAAGATTTTCCTCTGGGCTAAAAGGTTTGCTAGGTTCTACACATACATTACTTTATTACATCCTCACATAAAGAAACCGAGGCTTAGAAATAACTCAAAATTTTTTAAGGTTCATAGGTAGCAAGATAAATAGGGCATCAGCTTGAAGCGAAAGTGACGTGGGCATTATGGCAGACAACATAGTTCATTTGGGCCACTCAGCATGTACCTCCCTCCCTCTGGTAACACTTCTGGAAGAATTGCTATGGGCACACTGTACCACTACTTACATCCTGTACACTTCTGATGGCCCGGGAGTGGACGGGATTTAGATTTCTTTCTTTTTTTTTAAAAATTTTTATTTAGACATTGATGGACCTTTATTTTATTCATTTATTTATATGTGGTGCTGAGAATCGAACCCAGTGCCTTACACATGCTAGGCAAGCACTCTGCTACTGAGCCACAACCCCAGCCCGGGACTTAGATTTATATCAATATAATGGGTATTAGTGGCCCTCTCCTGAGAATTGTTTTTGGGAAATAACCCAAGAAGTGGCATGAATGGGGAAATGACCAAAGTCTTTTGAAGTCTTAGGTAATTAAGACTCATTTCTGTGTTTTTTCATTTGAACTATCAGGAAAATAGGGGTTTTGTTTTTTAATTTTGTTTTTATTTTCAGGGAAGAGCATTTGGACTGAGAAGCAGCTCTGGATTCTGTAGTCATTTTGCACCATAAGAGGAAAGTCTATCAGAGAAGGAAACCAACACAGCAGAAGTCAGAACTATAAGATGGAGAGGAAACCACATTCTGGTGACATTCTCTAAGCCGCTGAATCCAGCAGTCAGTCCCTTTAGCTAGACCAATCCTAGATTTTCTGCAGTATTCATAAATTCCCTTTTTGTTCAAGTCATTTAGGGTTAAGCTTTCTGTGGATTTCTCTCTCTAGATAGGGATGACTTAAATATATTTGTGTGTGTGTGTGTGTGTATTTGGGGGGGGGCACCGGGATTAAACTCAGGGGCTCTCAACCACTGAGCCACATCCCCAACTCTATTTTGTATTTTAGTAATATTTATTTAGCTCTGGATAATACAGGTTGTCTTATACTTTATCTGTGTTACAAGTACATCCCTACTACCATCCAGCAAAAGTGTCTCGGAGGCAAATTAAGAACTCAATATCCTAATCCCAGCACTTAGGGAGGCTGAGACAGGAGAATCCCAGCACTTAGGGAGGCTGAGACAGTGAGTTCAAAGCCAGCCTCAGCAATGGCGAGGCGCTAAGCAACTCAGTGAGACCCTGTCTCTACATAAAACACAAAAAATAGGGCTGGGGATGTGGCTCAGTGGTCGAGTACCCCTGAGTTCAATCCCCAGTACCAAAAAAAAAAAAGAACTCAATATCCAAAGAATGAAATAAATAACAAAGATAAAAATCATTTGGAACATCTTTTCTAATTCCTATAATTGCCTCATCTCATGTAGCTATGAACCCAGCTCTCATTTAGCCTTCAAGAATAAGCACAATGAGCCGTGCGCAATGGCGCACGCCTGTAATCCCTGCACTTTGGGAGGCTGAGACAGGAGAATCACAAGTTCAAAGCCAGCCTCAGCAAGGGCAAGGCACTAAGCATCTCAGTGAGACCCTATCTCTACATAAAACACAAAATAGGGCTGGGGATGTGGCCCGGTGGTTGAGTGCCCCTGAGTTCAATCCCCAGTACCAAAAAAAAAAAAAAGAATAAGCACAATGATGTCAAACTCAGGAAGGGTGTCCCCTTAATTTACATTCAACCTTGTCCTATCCTTGAGCTAAACTACAGGTCTTTCTTTGATGTCTCATAATATCCCCTGCATGTGGGATTCAGAGCCCTTTTAACAACCACCTTGGAGGCATTTGATTGTCAAACCAAAAGTTCACCTCCAGATTTTGGCAAGCTCCATTAAACCATGATGGTGGTTCAGCAAATGTAAGGAAATACAGATTGGGAACAAAGTAGGTTACTGCTCCCTCCCAGACACCCTCTCCTGAACCCTCCATATGCTAATGAAAGAGTTTGTAATTTCTACTCTGAAATAATGAAAAGCTTTAGAAAAAATACATTTTTTTCTTAATGTCTAAGGTCTGCTTTTATTAATAGTCTTTTTGGTCTGGCTTTATTTATCAAGCTTTGAGGCTAAAGAGAAATAAATTGCACTTAATTTACATGAAGACAGAGGCTTAGGAAGAAAGGCTTCCACCTGACTGCTAGGAGCATTGTGGAAGAGGAGCCTCTGGTAGGAACACACAATTATTTTATTTGCAGGCTTCCATTTGTGGGGGAGAGGGGGGCTACCGCATTTCTGAGTTTTTCCTTCTATCCAGTGTGTTACTAAAAATCAGAACTGATTAAAGAAGGAAGTAGTCTGTGCCTTTCTTTGTTGGTTGGTTTCCCTCCCAACAAATCCCCTTATATCTTAACTAGACTGAAGAGCAATAGCACAAATCACAAGAAGCCTGGCAGGATGGTGACCTGAGATGCAGGCAAAAGCTTTTCCTGGACTATAATAGAATTTTGCTCGGTAATTGGAAAAGCTGTCCATTTTCTCAAAGCATTTTAGCTCCCTCTGACAGTCATTATGAAATCTTGGAGCAAACTGCAAAGTCCATGTGCACTCAAGTTTCCTTCAAATAGATTATTTCCGAAATTAGTCAGTTTTAACATTCACTGCCATTAGCAACTAGTTTGAGAAACTGGGTAAGAATATTCAAAATATGATATAATATGATACAAGATAATATGCAAAATTAGCTGTGACTTATCAAAGGTGAGTCATGGTTCTATTTGTTCTACTGAACAAAAATCACTCATTGAGATGAACCCTGGAGGCAAAGATAAACTATGAGTCTCATCTTTCTCAGCCCAGATTCTCCAGAAAGTTGAGCCTGAGACAAGGATTAGGGTACAGATGCTTTGTTTGAGAAGTACAAGCCCAGGAGGAAGTGAGAATGAAGAAAAGTAGAAATGAGACAAAGAAAGATGTAAAGCAAGGTATGTGATTCATACTATGTGGACTCTTCTTTTACAATGAATCACAAAGAGAAATATCAGGTAACAGAGCAGGTTCATTTTCCAGGCCTAAGGAACTTTTCTGGAAAGGCTACAATTGTAGCCCAGAGAAGTCGATAAAAGAAAGAAAGGAAATGAGATTTATCTGCCCAGCTCACACCTATCTCCCACTTCCCATTGGTTAAAGTTGACCTCATGGACAGGTAATTCCCCAGCACTATAGGGCCGTATCGTCCAGACCCCCCGCCCCATGCCCACTCTCCAACAGCCAAATTTGGAAAGCCAAATCTTGTATCCTGCAGGGTTGCATTCTTCAGGTCTGGAAGTAGAAATGACATGACACAGATGCACTGGGATCTATGTAGTCCTGGGGCTTCAGCTTTAGAGCCCTTAAAGGCTCTCGCTTCTTGTCATTGAGATGTGCCCCTAATCGAGGATGCATCAGGGGTGGATCAAGTTGGAAAACATGTTGATCAATAAATATTATCAGTAATTTCGTATTAAATAAGACTGTGCAGGATACAAAGAAATTTATAACACAGTCCTTTTCCTTACAATATCTAGACATATGCAGAGATCAGGTCTCTGGGCTATTAAAGCTGTTGGAATGTTCAGGTCAGGTACCTAAGAAGGAGCCACACACAGGAAGCGTCTCAGAAGTACTCATAAGGGATCACTACACCTCCTTAGTTATGCAGTGCTACTCAACAAATTACCTAAAACTCAGCAGCTTAAAACAATACACTTTAATTACCTCTCAGGTTCCGTGCCTTACCTGGGTCCTCTTCTTCAGAGATCTTCACAAAGCTGCGATTTGGTCAAGGCTGGTGTCTCACTTGAAAGAGCAACTGGGGAGAATCCACTTCCAAATTCACTTGCCTGGTTTTTGACAAGATTCAGTCCCTAAAGGGCTATTGGACTGAGGGCCTATTCCTTGGTGGATGTTGGTCTGAGGCTACCCTCAAAACCTTGCCACTGGGGCCTCTCCAACATGACACCTTGTGTATTATTCTACTTTGCATTTCTACAGTGAAGTATCTTATAGAGGCTACTTATAAACCAAAGGAGAATTATTTTGATCACAAATCTTGGAGACTCATGGGCATGGGTCTGTTCTAGTGAGGTCCTCATGGCAAATAACAGATAGTGGATTGCATGTGGGAAGAAGCAACTGGTCTCATCTCAAACCAGGAGAAAGTGGGAGGGGCCAGGCTTGCTCTTTTTTTGAAAACTTCTCAAGAACCAAAGGGGTCACAGGAGAACACCCAAGGGGTTGCTTAGGAAATACCTCAAATACCCAGAGGTGTAAGGACCTCCCACTAAGCCCTACCTCTTAGAAGGTCTCATCACCTCCTAGTAGCACCACCTACCAACCAAGTCCTCAATCCCAGTAGACCTCTGGGGGACACCCAAACCATAGCAGCTTGCTCAGCAAAGCCAGCACATCTGCTAGTAAAATAGAAGTCATGACATTCTGTTAATCACAGAGCAGCACGTCGCCATCTTTGCCGTATTCTAATGTTAAAAAGGAGAAAAGCTTAAAATCCATGACATGACACCTAAAGAAGCTAGAAAAAGATAAGCAAATTAAACCTAAAATAAGCAGAAAGGTGAATGCAATAAAGATATAATAGAAATTGATAAAAAAAAAACATACAATACAAAAAATTAAGAAAATCAAAAACTAATTATTGAAGAGATCACAACTGATAAATCCCTAGCAAACTTAATCAAGAGAAAAATAGAGAAAAAGACAAATTACCAATATCAGGATTATAAGAGGGGCTATCACTACGGAGACCATGACATTAAAAGTATAAGGGAATGATATGAATAATTTTACCCCAATAAATGTGATGGCAGGTAAATAGACAAATTACTCAAAAAACTCAACTAATCAAGTAGTGGCATTGCAAATGCAAAAACTCCCCAGGTCACTCTTTGGCACAACATCTGAAACAGAGAAAGGAAAGCTATAAGAAATGTTAAAGGAAGCTCTCTAGGATAAAGGAAATGACACCATATGGTAACTCAGATCTGCCGGAAAGAATGAAGAGCACCACAAAGATAGTATAAGAACAAATATAAAGACGATATAATTTTTCTTTTCTTCTTGTAATGTATGCAAAAACATTTGGCTGTTTAAAGCAAAAATTATAACATGATATTGTTAGGTTTAAAATTTATATGGATGTTATATGATGCCATTTAAATAAATTGCCAGAATAGGCAAATCCATAGAGACAAAAAACAGATTACTGGTTTCTAGGGAATGGGGAGAGAGAGGAATGGAGGAGAGGAATGACTGCTAATGAGTATGGGGTTTCTTTGGGGTTGATAAAATGTTCTGGAAGAATGTTCTAATTGCACAACCTTGTGAATAAAACTCATCATATGGTATGCATTAAAGGGATGAATTGTATGGTATGTGAATTATATAAAATGCAAATAGATAAAAAAAATATATAATAAAAATAGCAAAAAGAATGGGAGGAATGCAATTATACCATTGTAAGTTGACTACATCTTTCCTAATTTTTTTGAAAAATTCTAAGATTATAAATTAAAGACACATAGTGTCATCTTGTAGCAACTAATTAAATAGGTAAATAAGAGGAACAAAAACATTCTGCTTCCAATGGTGGTGAAGTAACAAGAACTGTCAGAAAACTGAACAAAATACACGAAACACCTGCTTTCAGACATTGGGCAACAGGCAGTAAAGAATGGGGAGCCAGGAGAAAAGAGAAGCCAAACATCCCCAACCCTATGATGACCCGACTTTCCCTACGGTCAGGTGCAGTGTCAGGTACAGGTAGGCAGAGTCACCAGAGCCTGGTGACCTCACCCAAATGCAGATGTGGAGATTAGAGTTTGGAGAGACAGGCAGCTAGAAGTTATGGGTTAGGATCTGGATGACAGGAAGCTGTGAAGACAAGAAGACTCAGAAATTGGCATATGGATCTGTTCGAATCTTTGATAAATGAAGGGTTATGCAAGCACAGAGTGAAATTTCACAAGGCAAAGCAAAACAGAGCAAGGAAGACGTACATGTGAAATTCCCCAGAGCTCATGTATAAAGGAGAGACGAGAGCTGTGACCAGCCAGGGTAGAGAGTGCTGGGATCACCTAGGAAATTCCTAACTGGACACTGATCTCAAGGACAACACCTTGCTGAATGGGGAAACCCGAGACACACAGAAACAGAATGATCACCAGTGGAAACAGAATTCACCAGCCCATAAAGAGAAAAAAATGACACCATGAACATGTGGGGATTATTTCAAGAATGTAAAGATTGCTTAGTATTAGGAAATCTACTATTATAATCCACTTCATTAATAAAACTAATCTAACAGATGGATAGATTAAAAGAAACATCATACAATCAATTCTACTGATGCTGAAGACTTTCACAAAAATTAAACTACACTCTGCATTATACATAAAACTCTAAATAAGAATACATACATACTTTCTAAACATAATAGAAGATTATCTCAACTACAGCATCTTGATTAATAGGGAAACATTAGACATGTCTCCATTAAAAATAGAAAAGAAGGGAACAAAGAAGGAAGACAATGACATCCTTCATAACTATCACTTCTCATTATTCTGGGGGTTGTCACCAATGACAGTAAAAAGGAGAGAGAGAAAATTTCCAAAAATATGAAACAAAGAAAGAGGTAAAATTATGTGTATTTGTAGATGCAATGTGAGTATTCACCCTGAAAACTCAGAAGAATTAATTGAAAATTACACTACAAGCTCAAATGGAACAATTTTTGCAGTTCCTTATCTTTATATTTTTAGGATTCCACAGGAATGCTAGTGAAAGACAACAAAAATTTAGGATTATAATGCATTTTAGTTGTAAACTCATGTCCCTTATATTTAGGTATTACCCCAATATCTGCTAATAATATCCAGATAACTTTGACTCATTCCTAAAATGAAAGAAAAATATTTTCAAATCTCTTCCATAGTAACGAGGTGGTCAGAAAATAAAAGACATCCTGGGAGGCAAATTAATTAATTAATAAGGAGGCCAGGCACGGTGGAGCACACCTGTAATCCCAGCACTTAAGGAGGCTGAGACAGGAGAATCGCAAGTTCAAAGCCAGCCTCAGCAACGGCGAGGTGCTAAGCAACTCAGTGAGACCCTGTTTCTACATAAAACACAAAATAGGGCTGGGGATGTGGCTCAGTAGTGAAGTATCCCTGAATTCAATCCCTGGTACAAAAAAAGAAAAAGAAAAGAAAAAATAATAATTAATTAAGGAGAAAACCATGAAGTTAAATGAACTAGTAGCTGCCCTGGGGTATTATACTTTCAGTCTTAATGGTTTACATGAAGATAAGGTCTAAATATTACACAAAGTGAAAAAAAATTGAACCAGACCTTTGCATCAAACTAGGACCCCCCAAAAGTGACACTATATAAGAGTACACTAGAAAAAAAGATGTCCTGCAGGGGTGGGTGATGAAAGAAAACTTGCCTGTTTTCTTAAGCCTATTGTCTAAAGATATGTTTGACGACTACATTAAGAATCCATAACACAAGTTAGTCCACTCATAGGTTTGGAGATAGAATGCTTCCTACCTGTGAAGCCAAAAAACCCCAAGCCAAGAATATATTTTAACATAGCTCCAGATTGTAAGTGCTGTCAGGTGCCTTGAAATAGCAAACACAGTTCCTGTGGAGAGAAATGCCCTCAAATTCAGGCTTTAAGGAATAAAGTTACAAGTTTAGTAAGTCTACATGCAGACATGCACCAAAGAAAAGAAGCCATCTTGAATAATAGTTAGCTCAGGTTCCAAAAGGAATGAAGATCATGAAGATCACAGACACCAAAATAGTTACACAGAGTCTAAAATTAGAATACTTAGTATGGATTAAGAAATAAAATAGGAGATTTAGTTTATGGTGATGGAGAGTTTAAGAATAAGCCAACTGATTTGGAAAAAAACATAGAACTTACAGGCAAAAAAATACACTCATTAAATTTAGAAATCCCTTGAATTTGGAAATTCCAATTAGACAGAATTAAAGAGTTGATTATTAAACCGGAGGATACAGCTGAAGAAATTAGGATCTGGGGTGTTTACTTTCTAATTCAGACATGAAACTGTATCTATGAAAATAGAGCATTGATTTAAGTGGTGAAAAGACAACAGACTGTGACAAAGATGACTGTGGATTTACCAAAAAATCTATCCCCTTACATAAAACACAAGGGTAGTTGAGAACCACTGTCCAAATAAACAGCTACATTTCTAAGTTCCTCCCCCTACAATTACTGGTGGCCATGTGACTAGTTCATTACAATATAATACAATGCAAGAGGAAATGAGGTATGGAATTTCCAGATCAAGTCTTAAAAGAAGGAGCATCCCTTTGATGTCCTCTTTGTCTCACCTCCAGCTCACAAGGATAGATAATGCTACAACTGTAAGGGATGGTAGAGCCACCAATAGAAATAGCCCTACAAAGGACTGAAGGATTTGTAGAGAAAGATCACACTATTTTGAACAGATACAGATGAGGATGAAGCCCTAGGCAATAGGACAAGATGGAAGGAGCATAGATCCCTGTGTCACTGCATGGAAGAGAGTCACTTGATGACCAGAAACACTTGTTTCACACTATTATGAGAGCAACAATAAGCTATTTTGTTTGAGCCATCATACAACTTAGGACTGATTTTATCATAGTCTGGACTGTCCTAACTCCCACACAGTTACCACATCAAAAATTTCTGTAATGGCAACAAGCATGGAAATCAGCAGGAACAATATTACAAGCTCCTAACTGAAGATAGAGATTTCCAGACCCTCAAGCCCCATGAGAACATTCAGTTGCTGAGAATACCAGATTCTTGGCATGAGCACACTATAAGAATGAGAAAAACCTTTGCCATTTTCCATGGAGATTTTGGAAAAATCCTCCTGCACATGGCTGCTCTAGGTTCAACCCTTCTGGAGAATGAAGCTATGTAAGTACCAGCAGATACAAACAACTAGTGCCAACAAAACCTGTTCACTGTGAGACTATGTGCATTAAAAGTCAATGTACTAAACCCAGGCTTCAGGCATGCCCATTTAGGAACAAGGAGTTTAAACTGGAGAAAATTTTGGCAATGTCTATCAAAACTAAAAACTCATATATTCTCTGACACAGCAATTGTGCTTATTTCATAGATACACCTCTCTATGTACTGAGATAAACATTTCCAAGGAATTTATCATAATATTTTTATAGAAAAAGCTTAGAAACATTCAAAATATCCATCAATATAGGGGTGGTTAAATAAACTATGATATATTCATATAATAGAATAAATAAATGATGGAATAGAATAAAGCAGTCATTAGAAAGATATGGCACTGTGGAAAGTTGGTATGGTGGCTTCTTAAAAAGCTAAACATAGAATTGCCATATGATGCAGCAAGTCTACTTCTGGGTATATGCCCAGAGGAACTGAGGCTGACCCTCGAATAGATATTTACACACACAAGTTTGTGGAAATGTTATTCACAAGAGCCAAAAGGTAAAAGCAACCCAAGCATCCACTGACAGATACACGCACACTGCCCCTGGGTTCAACCCCCAATACATACATACATACATATATAAATTCAAATGTATGTCATTTTGCAATACTGGGGATTGAAAAAACTTGCACATGTGAGGCAAGTGCTCTTGAACTGAGCTACATCCCAGCATAGTCTTTTGTTTTAGTTGTTGATGGACCTTCATTGAATTCATTTATTTATATGTGGTGCTGAGAATCAAACCCAGTGCCTCACACATGCTAGGCAAGTGCTCTACCACTGAGCCACAACCCCAGCACCTCAACATTGTCTTAATTTTTATTTTAAGATAGGATCTTACTAAGTTGCCCAGGCTGTCCTCAAACTTATAATCCTCCTGCTTAGCCCCCCAAGTAGCTGAGACTACAGCCATGTACCACTGTGCATAGCATAAAAATATGTTTTTAGTAAGAAAATGTGTGATGCTTTGCAGGATGGATAGAATTTGGTAAGACAGGAAGGAAAAAGATCAATCAAGGTTATGAAATTAATCGTAAAAAAAAAGAGGCAGAAATGGAAACATATACTATTTCTGAAGCAAAGCAAATAAATCCTTGCAGCCTCCTGAGGATGACTGTTGGGGGCACAATGGGACACTCCCTCAGGTGGGAGGATAGATTGGACCAGGTTCCATGGGGCTGAGAGACTAGACTGTGTCCAGGAGGTAGAGCAGAACCATTGGCAGGATTCTAGCAAGGAAGTGACCAGATAAAAGCAAGGGACAGTGAGGGAGGGAAGCTCAGCTGCACAGTGGGTTTAACCTCCAGGGCGCAAGTGAGCAGCTGTCTGGGGCTTAGCAAGTGGGGAATAGCTGAAATAACCAGGGCTGACAGACAAAGGAAACAATGAGCTCAGCTGAGCGAGAAGGAGCCTGGAGGCAGGAATCCAGAGCAGGAAGAGGAGGCAGGGTAGCAGAAACCAGGGGAAGGCTTGGGGGTCGGGGAAAGAGGGTGTGCGCTTTCATCTCTGTCACTGGTCTTGAAACTTAATCCTGCCACAGAGTCACCTAGAGAAATTTAAAAAAAAATACAGATTCCTGATTCCCATCTGTAATAGTTAATTTGAATCTTCAATTTGGTTGGATTGAGATAGCAAGGATTAAGAGGTTTATGGGCATTGGGATAGCCAACTGAAATGGAGACCCTCCCCAAGCATGGGCAGCACCATCCAATAGGATGATGACTTGGATAGAATAAATGTTGGAAGAACAAGAAAGCGGCAGCAGATGCAAGCTCCATTCTCCTTGAACAGGTTCTTGATTGCTGCTGCGATCGTCTGAGGATATTGGACTCTCACTTCTTCGCTCTTCTAAAGCAGATTCTGCCAGTGATCCTCTAGAAGCCTTCGGTCTGGTACTAGGGTAGCACTGTTGATCCCTCTTGTTCTGGGGCTTTAGCCTCTTGGACTGAGCAGCTCCTGGTTCTTCCAGCTCTCCAGCCTGCAGACGGCCATTGTGGACTATCTAGCTTCTGGTTGCATAAGCCAACCTAGAAAGTCCCCTTTTTATAATTATACTTCCTGTTGATTCTGTTCCTCTAGAGAACCCTGACACCACCCTAAATCTAATGAATTGGGACCAGAATAGAGGGGAGAGGCAATGAAAATATGCACATTTATAGCATCTTCTTAGGATTCCCTAGTCCAGGTTATATTTCCCACATGAAATATAACAGGTATATATTATTTCCCTGTCTTTGTTTTTACCACCTCTCTCTCTCACAGTTTGTACTCTTCCACAGGACAGCCAGAGTGAGCTTTTAAAAACTAAAGTGGGATCATGTCACTCATCCACACAAAACTTTAAGTACTTTCCTATCCCACTCAGTGTAAATCCTAATTCCTTTCTCTAGCCTGAAGGCCTCTCATAATCTGCACCTAGCCCCCAGATCCCTGGTCTCATCTCCTAGCTCTTCCTAAATCCAACTTATTCATCTTCATTACTATTTCCCTGTTGTTTCTTAAAGAAGAAAAAAATAGGAAATGAGTCTTTACCACCTCAGGACCTTTGCACATGCTGTTCTTCCACATAGTGGCTCTTTGCCAGATATCCATATGTCTTCCTTCAGGGCCTTTGCTCATATATCACCTAATCAGACTGACCACCAGACTAACATAATATCCCCATCCTCATCATCTGTATGACTCTCACTCTGCTTTACTTTTCTTCATAGCACTGTGACCACCTGACATATGATTTATTTATGTGTTTGCCTACCACTGATATCCCTATACTTGAGTGTTTCCACCAGAAGAGCCAGAATTTTGTTTTGTTCATTGCTGTATTCTTGTGCCTAGAGCATATGTTAGTACTAGTATACATTACAGATATATTTTTTGAATGAATAAAATTGCTAATAAGCTCCCCCAAGTGAGTCTTAGACAGCCAACTTGGTTTGCAAAGTACCAGTGTAGTTAAAGTGAGGTAATTCTCAAATATTAAAATGTGGACTTGACAGCATTTCTTTGCCTTAGGACAGCTTTCATTGGCATTCAGGGGACAGAGACTGCACAAGTCTGTCCTTTTCAAGCTAGGTCATCAGCTCTGGGCACAAGGGGGTACACAGCCTATGTGCATTTTGCTCCCCATCTGGATTTCCAAGGCAACCACACCTCTGCCTTCTGTGGGTGCAGCCCTGTGGTGCTGATGAAGGGGATGTCTTGAGTTATCACAGGGGCCACAGAGAGTTTAAAGGAGAATTCAGTTTGCTGAGTGTGGCTCTCTTTGATTGTGAAATGTTCTCTTTTGGTTCGTGATTTTCTAATTTGGTAGTCGTAGAACTTACATGATGCTTCAGAAGTAACAAAGAATTAAATCATGCTCAATAGCAGTTATAAGGATCATTGCAGATAATCAACACTTTCCTGGCAATTGGAGTCTCATCATTTACAAAGGGTTTTCATGTGTCTTATCCTACCTGGGACCTCTCTACAGCCCTGTAGAGAGGCAATGAAGATTTCAAGCCACCCCCTCCCTGCCCCATTTTATAGATAGGGAAAACAGGCTCGCAGAAGTCAGTTGTCTTTCCCCAAAAGACACAGCCGGTAAACGGCAGTGTTGAGATTTAGCCCCTTCTGTTTCCAAATTCCAAGCTATTTCCACTACACCATTGTTAATGAGATTGAGAATGAGCTTGGATCCATGTGGATCTGTGTTTCACACCATCAGTGACACTGGGGCTAAGGTCTATGGAGTGCTTGCTCCATGCCAAGCTTACGCTAAGTGCTTTATGAACATTATCCAATGTAGGCCTTAGGACACAAAAAATAGACACCATTATTTTCAAAGAGGAGGGGAAGTGGTGAGTTGGGCGCAGGGGACACAGAAATGATCGAGCTCTGGAGGTCCCCCTGGGTGAGCTGCAGACCAGGCCCAAGGCTCTGATGCTGGGCAACCTCTGCATGCTTGTGGCTGTTACAGCCCTGGCATCGGCAATGACAACCATGCTAGTGTGATGAGTCCCAGTGTCCTGCTGCCCCTCCCTCAGACCCAAGGGACAGACCCCAGCTGTCCTTCCCCAGACCCAGGGATCTAGGCTCAGACTCAGGACTCTAGATTCCAGCCATCCTCCCTCAGACTCAAGAGATCCAAGGCCCAGTCATGGTTCTTTACAACTTGAAATTCTCTTTACCAGGTGTCCTATGGTAAATATTTGCTCAACTGAAGAGGATGGGTGAACCTTCTTCTGGGAAACTGAGATACCAAGAAATGTTTTTGAAATTCCATCTGCATGAGAATTCTCAATTTATGCTTTGTAATAATCAGGATTACACTCTGGTGTGCTATGCTAACAAAAATTCTCACAGCTCAGTGAGAGCTCTCACAAACTCTGCTGCAGATCTGGGTAAACATCCTGGGCCACTATCCTTCATGTGGGGTGAGTATCTCCATATTCACTTGTGCTTTCAGGAGAATAGAAGCAAGTCTTCAAACCCCTGGGACCCTTTTCCCTAATTTGTAGTTGTCTAGCTGCAGTAGCATGCTTACAGGCAACACCAGAAGTGTTGGAGAGTTCTTAAGCCCAGAAGCAGTTTTCAATGAGCAATAGATAAGAAATTGGTAGATAAATACCCCAGCTTCATTTGGAAAAGCTTTTTAGAGACATAGAGCAATAAGGGTAAGAATAAACTCTGAAGAGAGTTCTCTGCTGTCCCCCAAACTTCCCCAGGAGGATAAGATCCAATGCCAACAGCTACTCCTGGCTTTGTCAGGTCCCCTTTGTTGGCTTCCTTTCTTGCTTGCCTCACTTGTCCATCCCCTTTTTGCTGTTTCCTCCCAAATTATTTGCCTGAAAATCCTTGCCTCAGGGTCATGTCCTGGGGGTACCCAAACCAAGACAAAGGAGAAGGGAGCCCTGGAGCATCACACCAACTATAAAAATCGACCCTTGGCACATGTCAAGTGAGTCATCTGCCCATGCCTGACTCATAGTGGATGGGAAAGTTCTTTCCTTTCCACCAAGGCAGGGACCAGAATTTGGTCATTTGACTTCTGCAAGGTAGAGAGACATTTGAAAGGAATTGAGAACTCCTGACTCATGACTTGGTTACCTCAACTGACCTGACACTCTGAGGAGTGAGAGGCTATTTTTAAACCCTAGCAGTCTCCCTGAGGGAATATGATCTTCTCCTTTGTAAAGAGAGCTGAAGCACATGTATTGTAGGGCACAGGACTGCAAGCTGAGAGGGCAGCTCTAAGGGTGACAACAGGTAGTAAAATATGAACTTAACACAGCTGGACAGTGTGCCCACAGCCATGAGAGTGTCCCCTTGGTCAAAGCATGAGTCATGTAAATGCTGTTTCTGTCCATCCTGGGGGAAGAGAGAAAGAGTTTGTCTTTTCCCATCCTCAGTTATTTATTGTTTGAACATACTGAACAATAGACTAAAACCTGGAGATGCAGAGATATGAGACTCAGTCTCCAGGGATTGTACTATTCCCCAAGAGATAGGAGTAAACCCCTAAATAGAGATGTGATAGATTTGGAAGTCTGGAAGTTTCTAGATAAAAGGGTTGTAAATACTCTAAATTTTACTCCTTTTCTTTCCTGTGCTTCAGGGCAACATGTACTGATTGTATAGTCTAAGTGTATTAGCTACCTGTTGCAGGTACAGCAAATTACCATAAACAGAATGGCTTAAAATGATACAGGGTATCATTTCACACTCTGTGGTTCAGAAGCCCAACTTGGGTCTCACTGAGCTAAAATCAAGGTGTCAACAGAGCTGTGCTCCTTCTGGAGGTACTAGGGGAGAATCCATTTCCTTGCCTTTTCCAGCTCCTAGAGCCTGCCCACCTTCCTTGTTTCATGGCCTCCTTCTTCCACCTTCAAAGCCAGCAATTGTTTGTTCTGTTTTCATTTTTCTCTCCAATTGAGCTGGAAAAGTTCTCTACTTTAAAAAAAACTATGTGGATCAGTTCCAAGATGGTGGCCTAAACGGATGCAGCATTCCTAGTTTCTCCAGGACTGGGGTTTAAAGTAGTGGAAACACTTTTTCCCAGGGAGTTTTTAGAGGACATGTGACAGATGCCTCCATGCAGGAATTCCACTCACATGCCCACAGGGTCGCCAGGCCCCGGCGTTTGCCCAGGACCCCAGCTACAATCTGGCAGAGGATCCCAGCCACGGACCCCGGTGCAGGACTCTGACCCATCACCCTCTGACCTATCGCCCTCTGACCTATCGGCCTGTGTAAACCCTGCACAGAATCCCTGGCTCCAGTGTCCACACACCTCACAGGACCTCAGGTTACCCACCCATGAGGGATTCCTAGCTGTTTCTCTCACGTGGGACCCCTGGCTCCCTTGCAGGACCCCTGGCTGCTGCTCTAGTGTGGATCTCCATCTACCACGGTGGAACCTCCCTGTTTGCCTACACCTGGGGACATGGGACAGGATCTGGAGACAAACTTACTTCTGCACACACACCACAGAGCTGCATCTCCGAACATGTCACTCAACACCACCGCCCAATCTGGCCCTTCACCCTATCTCTGAAGCAGACAGCTTCTTTGTGAGACTCCTGCTT